>JANTQF010000020.1:0-227343 GCA_032988165.1 Emmonsiellopsis sp. PD_33
GGAAGTTATTCTAAGTATAAGAAAAGGTTACCTTAGCTATATAACTACTATATCTGACTCAAACTTTAACTTGGAATAGCTCAGTCAGTTTTGGGAATTTCAAAAAGATAAAGGCACCACTGGATTTATCTGATCAAACTGATTCTAATGGATACAAGCACTATCTACCCCCATGAATATTAAATTTTGATGGGGTAACCCCTAAGGGTGGTGGTGCATACTCATAGTGTAGTCTTGGCAACTCACACCAAAAATTCTGCCCTCCATCTTCCACCCCCCCTAGCTCCATTAATATTAATTGTATGAAGATGAGACCTGGCGCATTTTAAAGCTCTCTTTGAGCACTATAACTTTCCCTTAACAAGCATCCTCCTATGATCAATATTGGTGGAGTAATTCTGGGTACAAGGAAGTGTGATGTATGAGGTTTATGCTCCACTGTAGCTTGTATGTGTATCTCCACCAAAAATTCTGGGTATATGTTAGGAATACAGTGTAGTTCACCTTTCAAATTAAAAAACCTTTATATTTGATGCTAGATATTACAGGCATCATCAGAATCTATAAGAATATTCTAGTTTATATTGAATTTATAGTTATACCTTAAATCTTCTTCATTCTAGAGTATAGCTTCTATATGTGCATTCTAAATCATCCCTATAAAAATATAACTTAGTTAGTATAATAGATAAATAATGTAGGTAGCATCATCATCACTATTTTCAATCTAAATAATAAAATTAATTAGATCTTCTTTTTTAATTATTCTTCAGAAGACTATAAGAATAGGTAGCTGAATAATCTTTATAATAAGTATTAGTTTTTAAACTAGAAATACTGAGTCCAATTAATCTTTATAATAATAATAGTAAGTAAAGAGATGAAGTTAAAATCAGCTACATTAGTATAATAAATAATAAAATAGAAATTCTATTATATTGTGATTCTGAAGGTGTCTAATTATGTGAAAACTATGGAAAAGATTGTGTGATTATATACAATGAGATAGGTGAAGCTGTAGTACAAAAAGAGGTGTAGTATGTAGTAGTACTAGGTAGTATAATAAGGTTACATATAATCACATGAACTGGTCATGTGATCCTAAAAATTACATCCTCCCCCACTAAACTTAACTTTGCCTTAAAGATAGTCACCTGAGGCAGAATCATATGATTCATTAATTACACTAATCTAATTCAGCTATAATACTGGGCAACTAACCCCCCTTGCATAAAATAAAACATCACACCACTCTGCCTCTTAAGAAAAACAACTTCTCAATCATCTCTCTCTTAATTACCTCCCTTTTTACACAATGCTCATTCTCACATCTCATAATCACATACATGCTTGTTAAACTCACCCTGTATGAAGATGCTTGTCCCCATGAAGTACTAACTGTCTATTAGCCCTACTGTGGGTCTATCTTTATGATGCCAGTGAACTTGTATAAGGTCCTACATCAGTCTTCTGCATTCTCATGATTTGTCAGACATTCTGACTGGTATGTTGCTCCTCCCCCTGACTCTGAGGTTCTATAATGAATATGAATGCTTGCCAGATCCTATGTTTACTTAAGTCATACTTGAGGTGTATCTCCCTCTCAATGATGATGTCATTCTACAGTTCTGGCTAGTTTATCAAGCCTATAAAATTAGCAATCTGAACTTACAGAACTCTACTAATATAGCTATTATCTACATGCTCCATGAGATTCATGATCAGCTCTCCAATTATGAGAGTATTACTGAGTTGAACAACCTGCACACAGTTGTGAGTAAAGATATTGATTATGACTGTAGAAGTCTCTTTTCTTTCTCTGATGATCCTGAAGAGAGTTTCCTGAGTGATGTTGATCTCTGTAAGTTACACAGTTCATTCTTCCTCTGATAGTGTTTTACTAATACCTGTTAGGTGCAATCCTATAGGATCATTAGATTAAAGAAGCTCTAGAGATGAATCTTACTCCCCCTTGTGTGATCTGTAGCTGCTTGCCCTAGTCTTAGGCTCTCCATTCTGAGTTTCTCCTTCTTTACTCTTACATACTTCTAACTCCTCTAACCATGAAAACTCTTACTCCTACTTGCACAACAATCACCTCTGTCTGCATATTCTCTGTTAGCAACTGGCCTGATTGTTATCTGCCTGAATGCTTAACTTTCCTGAACCTCTACTCTCTTCACATTTCAATGAAAGACTGAAATCACTGTGTGTTGTATGATACTCAACACTTCTGTAGTTAGGTAATCACTGCCCCTATCTATCATTACTGGTATTTAGAGTGAGATAGAGACTTGCACAATTGTAAGAACAACAGTAAGTTCATAGAGTATAATATTTAGATATATAGACTCCTCTTACTCAGCCACTCAGTCTGGGAGATAATCCTCACACTTCTGAAGGCTAATAGCTTACTGCCTTTTGAGAATATCTTCTTTCATTTGCTCTCAAGTCTCAGTGAGTCTTTCAGTCTGGCTTCTATGTGTGCCTTGCAATGGCTTCTGGATGATGGCCTCATCCTTCACTAAAAGTTAATCAAACTGTTGGGCCTAAATTGCACAGTAATTCTTATTTACATGCATGATGAGGAGGTAGTCACTTCTTATACAAATCAGTGCAGAAAGAGTTTAGGCCTGTTCCTACAGTATATCATTTCCCTGCCTGGCACTGTGACATACTTTGCCTGCACTTGTTACCTCTAAAATAGTCAGGCAAGTAAGTGCACTTTCTGTATGACCCCTCTCTCATGATGCTTACCAATCATACTAATAAAGAATAGATGGCTATGAGAAGGAGATTGAGGAGTGTCATTTCTTCAGTGTGCACCCAGCTGCCCCCAATTTTATTGCTGAACACATGAACCTCCTTATAGATAATGAGGATTCTGTAGTTACTGAGCTCTCAGAGACTGATAAGGGTTATTCACTCAATTTAGTGCCTGAGTCCCCAGTTCAAATTTTTCAGCTCAGAGTTGAGTTCATCATGTGTGCCCCAGCCTGTTCATTCATACTGTCTATCCCTGCTCCTGTTGTGGCCTGTCACACTGTCCCCAGCCCCCACACAATGAATCTAGGTTTACCCAAAGAAATCCACTGTGAGTCCATTGCTCTTCTGGCCTCCATGCTGTCTCTTCCAACATCCTCACCCACTATCATGACACCCTCCTGCAGGACTTTGCAGAATAAGTATGTTGTCCTGTTCAAGTACCTGCCTATCAACAATGTGCAGAAGGTTACTTACACTCTGACTGAGGTAGAGAGCATTATTTGCATGCTCAAGTATCATTGCAAGATTCTTAAGGCCTCTGAGCTTTAGGCTCATGCAGCCCTACTTCCTGCCCAAAATGAAAAAAAAAAAAATTTTTTCTATGATTTCAAAATCCTTGTTCATTTTTCATGCATGTAGTTAGATTTTTAGGGAATAGCCCTTACAGCTCTACAGTCTAAAAATATGAGATCATGTTTTCCAGCTTCCCCTTTCTAACTCATGCAACTTCTACTAACCATTTGAAAAGAATGCCATGCCCATACAAAGGAAATTGCAGGAACAAAACAATGATAAAAATAACTAGATTTGATGGAGAGTATACATTCACACATCTATTTTCTGCCCTATGTGATTATACTGTCACACAACTCTACCAGTTCAAATCACTATAGCAAACAGTCCTGAGAAGCTAACTTTACTTGACTCTTGAGCATCCCCTCAAGCTTCATCAGCTTGATCTAGTATGTCTGCTGACACTTCTGAAGATTCATCCTCTATTAATTCTATGAATGAACTGATATAGACAGTTAAATCTCTCTCTGGATCCCATTTTCTGTGACTCAACCTACATGCAAGTTAATTGTGTTTTTCTTTTTGTTTTTTCTGGCCTCCCCTCTGGTGCTGGCAGTATCTGAGGATTGTGTGGTCTGCTATCATTTCATTGCTTATTAGTTTGCATAGGTGCCCTGTAGCTTCCAAGGCCTCCCATTCCTTTCATGTGATAGTTGAAAGTTCCAAGTAAGTGATGTCATCTGATTTGTATGCATTGATGATTTCTCTGACTTTCAAGGGTTTCTTAATTGTGATACCCTTTTTCTTTAGTGTGGATGAAATTACTGTGAACAATTATAATTCCTCAGGATTGTCTGTTTCAGCCTCCACCAGTTGTAAGTCATTAATGAGATGTCATAGGACTCAGCCCCCTGATTCCTTAAGTGCATATGTGCCAAGTGGGTGAGCTTTTATCACCTAATACAGCCTAAACCATCTTGGCTGAAATTTTTTGGGCCCCTTATTTCAGATAAGGACCTATTGTCCTTTCTTGATGCTACTCTTTGTCACAAGAGAATCTCTGATCCTTTTCAAATAGATTGCATGATTGAGTAGCAACTCATTTGCCTGAGCCTGCATGTTTGTAATGGCTTTTATCCTTAGCTCAGTATTGTCTATTGCTGGATCCTCCCCCACCAAATCAGATGCATCCCCTGGGATGCAAGGTTGCAGGCTGTACAAAAGATAGAATGATGAGCACTTTATGATAGAGTGTTGACAAACCCATGTCATGAAAAGTATTTACAGAAGATATTCATTCTATAATCTTATTGGCTTCCTTATGAGATATTTCATCAGCATCTGACTCAGGATCCCATTCAATCTCTCCATCTTTCTGTTAGTATGCAGGTGGTAAGGTGTTGTCATGCAGTACTTTATCTGTAGTTATGCTATAAAGTGCCTGACATTCTCTCCCACTAGATTTATCTTATTATTCATTAGGATCTCTCATAGCATGCTATAGTTCATGTAAATGTCTTTATGTAAAAACTGGGCAACCATCTCCTCCATTGCATTGGAAACAGCTTTTGCCAGAGGCCAGCTAGTTGTGTAATTAATGGCTGTGATTATCCAGCAGTTCCTATTTGGCATGCAAGGAAGAATGCTGATGAGATCAATCTCCCAACATTCAAAAGGTTGAATTATGTTACTAATTTGATGTCATACTTCTTCATGTTCCAATCCTGACTTAGAGTTCTGTGTCACCTGGCAGTTTGGATACTGCTTCATGAAATCTTGGATATCATTTTTCATGCCCAGCCAGTAGATGCATGTTTGCAAGACACCTAGCAGACTGGGACTCCCAAGATGTTCAAACTCACAGTGTAATTGGGTGACTAAGTCTCAGCAGAATGGAGGCTTAAGATAGGGAGCCTCAGTGTAATTAAGGTTGTGATACAGTACAACATCATCCTCTAATTTTCCTAGTCTCATGAGCCCACATGTTTTCTCAATGACACATACAAGCTTTGGGTCCTTCAGTTTTTCATTTGCACTAAGTCTTTTGAGTATAGTCTTATACCATTTCATTTCATCTAAACCCTCAATGGTGTTCAGGATGATCTCTCCTTGTGTAAGGTTTGCAGGACCCTCTCTCATGAAGTTAGGTCTACAACTAATAGTATTAGGAATAACTGCTTCTGTCCCCTTGTAATATTTGAGGAGGATGTTGTATTCTTAGAACTTGGATATCCATCATGTGAGATACTTTAATGGATGTTTCATGGTATGAAGGTACATAAGGCTCTTATGATTTGTGACCACTGTCATCTGCTGATTGTTTTTGATATATCAGTGCTATATGTGCAGTATGTATTGTATCATAAGAAGTTCTTTCTTGTGTACTGGATAGTTCAGTTCAGCACCTGAGAGCTTTCATTCATTATATGCAACTGGGTGGAGTTTCCCATTCAGGCCTTCTTGCAATAGGGTGCACCTGATTGCCTACTCAGAGGTGTCAGTCTCAATTGTGAAAGCTTTTGTCCAGTTCAGCTGTATGAGGACAGGTGAGGTTGTCATACATTCATACAGCCTGATGAAGGCTTTCTCACACAACACATTCTAAACTATTAATTGAAATTTCTTCTTATGTAATAGCTCATCTGTTTCCTTCAGTAGATCTAATAGAGGGGCTGCTAGAGCAGCAAACCCCTTCATGAAGCAACAATAATATGACATAAGGCCCAAGAACTGCCTGATATGATGGATGTTTTGCAGCCTCAGTCAATTTGAAATTGCTTTGATTTTCTTGGGTAAGGGTCTGATCTTCCCTCCCCCAATAATGTGGCCTATGAACTCCATTTCCTGCATCCTAAATTGATATTTTGAGGGTTTCATATAGAGCTTGTGTGCCTTCAGCATTGAGAGAACATACTCAATGTGTTTGAGATGCTCTTCATATGAGTTGGAAAAGATCAGGATGTCATCTAAATATACCAGACATTAGTGGCTGTTTCCTTCTCACAGGATGGTATTCATCATTGTCTGAAATGTGATAGGCATGTTTGTGAGACCCATTAGTAGTGCAGTCCACTTGAATTTACCCCATTGGGTATTAAAGGTGGTCTTTAGAATAGATATCTCTCCCACATGAACTTGGTAGAAGCCAGACAAAAGGTTGATCTTCATGAGATATTTTACATCACCCATGGTGTCAAGCTGCTATTGAATTTGTGGGAGGAGATAGCTGTTCTTTTCTGTGACTGAGTTGAGTGCCTAATAGTTGATACACATGCACCATTTGTTATGGGGTTTCTTCACAAAAAGCACTGAAAACCTCCACAGATTTGAGGAGAGTTGTATGAGGCCTCATTTCAGCAGTTCTTTGATCTGCCATTACTGTTCCTTCAAATGCACCTGTGAGAGAGGATATGTGTTAATATTAATTGGTTGCAAATCCTTGGTGTTGATCTTGTGAATGAATTCTCATTCAGGTGGTAATTTTAGCAGCAAGGCAGTTCAGAAGACATCACTGTATTTAGATAGCAGGGCTTTCATATGTTTCTCCTCCCTAAAATTGATTGGCACAGGCAGTTTCTCAGGTTTGTTCTTTTACTGCATAACATACAATATCATCTCTGCATGGCCCTTATGGCCCATTCAACATATCTGATGGGACATCATGAGATTGAAGTCTTCAACCTGAGAAGCACTAAATGTACATTGCATATTATGAGGAAGAATTTCATGAACCTTTTTCTTTCTGTTAGTTAGCCTCATGTGGCATGTTGCCCAATCAATGTTTGGGTTAAATTGTTTGAACCAATCCAATTCTAAGATGAGATTATATTTAACATTAGTAAGCTCATGCACCCAGATCCAACAGGACTATCCCCTGAAGTGCAGGAGGAATTTGATTTGGGTGGGCAAGAGGATTTGTTTTTTGTCTGGAAGTTTTACCCACTTGGGGTCCTCCACATGTGAGGCCTCTGGTAATTAGCATGAGATATGATCTCTGATGTAGACTGTGGAAGTACCTGTATTGGCTAGTGCTTGGACAAGCACTATATGGTTGGTTCTGACAAGGCCTAAATATGTTAGCAATCCTCCTCTAACTGCATTTAAGTGTTTCCCCAACTCATCAACTTCCTTTCCCAATTCCATTAGTTGTCATCCTGCATTCATGGGGTTCAGCAGATCATGCAGGTCCTTCAGTTTGAAAACCTGCAAGACTTTTCACAACTAATTAGTGAGTGCCTCAGGACTTACTGATCCTGTGAGTTTTTTGCTTCCTTATTCTTAGGATTTGTGGGGCAAGTCTGGACACTGTGGTTCAGGCAACCACAATGAAAACAGGCTTTGTGCCTCTTGCACTATGGTTTCCAGGCTTGGCTGTTCTTCTTTGGAGGATTTGGAGCTTCAATGATCACATTAAGATCAATATCTATGGTGTTGGGATTGTGTGGTGCTACTGCAGGAGCATGTGTGTTCCTGGAAGTGTAGTTTGCTGAATTTGAGTACTTCAGGGCAGTTTCCCAATGAAAAAGGATGTCATAGGCTTCCTGAACAGTCTTCAGGTGAACATCCAAATGATTCCATTCACTTTTCATGATGTTAGATGCAAATATGATAAAGAAATCCAGTAGGTTCTGAGGTAGAAGTTGTAGGGTTGCCTCATTGTATAATCTATTGAAATTAGCATAGTATGATGTCAGGTTCTTGGTTTGGTGAAGATCTATGAATTGTTTATTATGCTTTATGTCAGTATTCAGTTCTTTAAAGTTCCTAATGACCTAGTGTGTGAAATCCTCCCACATCTTAGGGAGGGAGTAGTTGAGTGGATCATTCAAATAGAGTTTCTCAAGGCTCTTCCAAAGGTTTTTGGCACTCCCATAAAGCAAGTCAGCACCCCTAAAGGCCTTCTGACAACTCATAGGGTTCTTTCCTGTGAGCTCCCACTCATTCTGAAAGTGAGCTTCCATCTTGGTGACTCATTGCACAGCTGCATCATCCTTATGCAGCTCATTGTATGTTAGGGGTTTTGCCATCTCAGACATTTTGATATATCCCAAAGCAGGTAGTTCATTCCCTCAATCATCATCCCTTTGCTTGGCTGTTCACCCTAATGGTAGATCATATTTGATTGGAGTGCTGATGCCCAGCATAAGGATGGTCAGTCTATTGGTAGTTTGTGCAGACAGAAAGGGACTATTGGATTATTCTCTTGCCTGATGTTGGAGATTGGAGATCTGGTCATGCAGGATTGATTCTGAGTTCACCTAATTTTGGTGTGTATTAGTGAGTTCCTTCTCAAGAGCATTGTTCCAGATTCAGACATTATGCAGATCATCCACTAACTTTGTGATGGATTCCTTGTTCACCTGAATGGATTGCATGTTCTCATGATGGATGGCATCCCTCATCTGCTCAGTCACAGCCTTGTGGTTGTGCAAGATGGCTTGAAGGATGCTGTCCTGGGCTCCTGGAACTTCATTGGCAGAGATCAGGTGAAGCATCCATTGGATGACATCCTGCAGTTCAGGCAATAGTTGGCAGACATTGCCAGGGCCCTGGTCATGGGCTCCAATGGAGGTATCCTGTGGTTTGGAATTCATTGTTGCATCACAAGAGGTTTTCAGCTCATAGGAAGGTAAGGAAGGGTTTGAGGATGTTGCTTTTATCTCTCATCCTGGTGGATGTTTTTGAGACTTTTATATTTGTGTGATAGGGGGCATAGCCTTCTCCAGAATCACTGGCTACCCCTCTCTTGTCTTAGGAAATCACTGAGGTCACTATTGCTTATGTACAACCATATTGTTCATCTGGGGTTAGGTTGCATGATCTTGCATCCAGCTATGTGGCATTCACATTTCATCTTGCAAGGGTGTTTTCTGGTGAATTTTGGGTGATTTTGTAGGACTATCTGATGTGGCATGATGAGCTATCTCATCAGTGGAAAGCCATGTTGCTTGACTGTATGAATGGTCAGTGTTTAGACATGCTACCAGATGTGATTCTGAAGGTGTCTGATTGTGTGAAAACTATGGAAAAGATCATGTGATTATATACAATGAGATAGGTGAAGCTGTAGTACAAAAAGGGGTGTAGTATGTAGTAGCATCAGGCAGCATGATAGGGCTATGTATGATCATGTGAACTGGTCATGTGATCCCAAAAACCATAATATAAGAGTAATAAAAGAGAATCTAGCTAATTATAATTTTTTAGCTTAGAGCTAATAAATGCCTCCAGCTAATCAAAGATTCTTATTTAATTATCTCAGAAATCTCTACCATATATTTCTATTATTCTATAATAGTACTTTTAGCTATTTTTATATATTATATTTTCTTTCTTGCAGCACTCTATCTCTAAAATTCATCAAGTTTATAATATTTAACTATATAACCTTCTTTTCTATAATTCTACTGAGCTCTCCCCTTAATCTCATCACCTAATTGTTACCACACTATACAAGTAAAAAGTAGATAAGATTCAGCCCCTCAATATACTAATAATAGATGAAGGAACTTCTGGTGGAACAGATCAATGAAGGAAGATCTATTAGAAATAATATCAAAATAATATTAAATCTATAAAGAATTTATTTTTATCTTATAATCATCTGATTACATCTCATTTCTCAGATTACTCATATAACTCTCACCTTATATCTAATAGAATAGAAAAGCTGTAAATCAGATTAATCTTAACACTCTAGAAGTATAAACTGCTAATTAAAATCTTACTCAGATAGGAGAAAGTATTAGTATAAAGCTTCAGTGATTATAGAAAACTGGTGGAAAAGATCTCTCTATCAATTAGAATTCATGCTATTAAGTATAAAGTATAATAGGCCTCTAAGTTTTCTATTCCTTAAAAATTACTACTAATAATTATAGAAATACTTTACAAGTAAGTTAATTTTAGCATCTTTAAATACTATTATAATCTATATCAGAATAAGTGGTTTCTCATTAAAAAGAAGGAGTCTGGGAAATATTAAATTATTAATACCTGTATGAACATAAATGCTATTACAGTTCAAAATACTTATATTTCTCTCAGTATAGATACTTTTGTAGAAGATTTTACTGAGTAAGTTATCATCAGTATAATGAATTTCTTTTCTAAATATAACTAGATTATCCTGCATGAAAACAGCTATAATATAATAGCCTTTTAAACCTCAATCAGCCTGCTTTATCAGATAACATTACTGCAGGGTGCTACAAATTCTATAGCTGTATTTTGCCAAGTTATAGCTCATATTCTTCATTTAAATATTTTTTATTAGGTAGATAATTTTATGAACAACATCAGCATGAAAGGTCTATAATCTCAGTACAATAATAAAAAAGTTATATCAGAAATTTACTAATTTATTTTAAAGTATCTTTAAAATCTGGATCAGATTTTGATTAGCATCAAGCTCTTAAACACATACATTCAGGTTGCAAAATCTGAATTAAGCTGCTCTAGTATAATTCTCATTGGATATATTATTAATACTAATAGATGCCACCCTGAGGCCACTAAAATTATCAAAATTATTAAATGGTCTAAATCAACTGAGATCTCTAAAGTCTATATCTTTATTAGTATTTATATGTATTATTACATCTAGATTCTAAACTTTACCCTTATTTCTAACTTAATCTATTTATTATTCAAGAAAAACACCTTTTTCATCTGAAGATTCAAGCAATTAAATACTATATTAATTCTGAAGATAGCACTGACAACTGTTCCTACTCTGCACTGTATTAATTATTCTGAAGGTACTAGAGATATTATAGTTGCAATTAATGTAAGTAAATATAACTAAGGAGAAATACTAAGTTAATAAGATGTTGAGAATAGGAAGCTTCATTCCTATTAATATAAGAATGAGATTTAGAGCCTAGTAGAGGTAAAATATGATGCAGGAAAATGAGAATATCAAGCTGTCCTTAAAATATTAAAGAAATGCTAATATTATCTATATAGTATTTACTGCATTCTAGAAATTAATATAAAAATTTTAATTACTTAATTCAACTAGATAGCTACTAATCTTTCTGATGCTTTAATAACTAACTAGCTTGCTTGAATTTAGATGTTTAATTTTAATGTTCATTATATTTCTAGTTAAGTTTATAGTGCTGCTGATGGCCTTTCTTAATGACTACCTACTAATAGTAAGGTATTTAAGGATTAAGATATTAATAAATTCATTAAAATAGAGCTTAATTATATTAGTATGGCATCTACCACTATTTCTAATTTCAATACTCTTAATGATATTAATGGTAAAGAATCTCATATTTTTTCACCTTTCTATTCTAATCACAGCAAATTGATTGTCAGATATCTCACTATTTTGAAGTAGCCTACTAATATTCCTCACAAGGTTTTCTTAAAATAGTATAAGTATGCATTGAACTACATGATGCATAAGCAACATCTATTTCACCAGTTAAATAAAGAGATTCCACTGAGGTATGTAGTAGATAATGCAGATGAGTAGAAGAAAATCATTACTTAAATATATAATAAATTAGATAATAAAGATTATAAGGCAACTAACCATAAGATCTCTTAGTGATATTAGTGGGAAGGTCTATTCAGTAAGATCAAGATATATTGTAAGAAATACTATGAATGTTAGTTTCAAGAAAGTAATTATCTTAAGGAGTTACTATATCTAACTTACTGTAACTATCTGTAGGATAAGTAATGTATTAATATTATTAAGTTTTCAAAGAATCAGGGCAAATCATATGCAGTCATTACTTAGAATGATCTTACTGACTGGGTCAAAGATCAGCTTCTTACTCATGTAAAAGTAGAATATATAGCTCAGTTCATTTATAAAGATATTATATGTTAGTATGGCTGTTTCCAAGAAATAATATGTGATAGCAGGCTAGAGAATCAGAAATAGACTAGGATTCTCACTATCAAGTATCATATCAGATAAATAATGATTTCATCATATAATGTGAAGATAAATAATATAGTTGAGTACAGTTATCACTTTATCTTAGATGCATTAGTAAAGCTTGCTGCAGATAGGAGAAATTAAGTTAATCATTTTCACTTAGTATTATAAGTAAATTATATCTTCATTTAATAATCAACTGATGAGATGTCATTTCATTTATAATACAGCTATAATACTATTCTTTTTGTTGAGCTTGAAGTCCTAACATAGTAAATACTTTCATGGCACACTATTTACTCTCATATCAATCTGATATACATGTAGATCTAACAGTTAGAGAGATAGAATAAGAATCTAGAGGAGGCAGTCTTTCATCTGCAGTACATATAGGAGAAAAATTAGGATCTATTTAATAAAACTAAGTAATTAGTGTATGATTTAGTTTAGATGAAAGATCTTATTCTTCTGCATGATATTAAAATAGAGACATTCTATTCTATTAAGTTCAACTTCTGATAGCTGAGTCTATATCATATGTGAGAGGTAAATTATGAGAAAGAAACTTACTATTTTGAGGAGTTAAATAGCACACTATTCCACAACACTACTGCAGGTAATTAGATAAAGAAATTTTACCTTTACAATGATTAAATATTAGTGGTGTTAGATAATATAGATCTAGTGGAGAATAGTAGTGAGAAGGAAGAAGATGTAAGTAAGGAAGAGAATACTTTATAATCTCTAATCTTTTATAATAAAAGTTTTATAGTTATTATCTGACTATTGCATTCATTTCTTTATTTCATTCATTTTCTTTATTTCCTTATTTAGCTATATCTACTTATCAGTTTATTTTCTTTATTAGTCATCTCTTTATAGTTCAAATGCTAGTATAAGTAATATATCAGGATTCAGACACATCTTCACATTTCTTTGTAATTTTCTTTATTTCTTTCATTTTATAGCTATTAAGATGGTAGTATGTCTTTCTCACTCTCACATTTTATTAGCTGTGGCTACCTTTATACCTTACATTTGAAAAATCATAAGAATGTACTCTACTTCATATTTTTCTTTACTTCTTTCTCTCTATCATTCTAGATATCTTAGTTTTACCTTCAAATCAACTTATACAACAACATTATATCTACTATTTTCCTCACTACCTTTTTATAAAATGTTAAACCACTGAAATCTACACACTCTGACTTCAAAGCCTACTAACTTCCTCATCTTAATTAAATATGGGAAGAAAAAGCTATCAACCATCAAGAAGATTCAGAATTATATTAATACCCTTAACAAGCATATAACTTTATACTACTAGATTCAGTGTGAAATCACTAATCTGATCATAAGTAGACATGAAGATAGAGAGGAGGAGGTAGCTACATATTTTAAATAGATAAAGAAAGATGAGGCCTAACAGATAGTAATATCTAAAGCTAACTTTTACCATCAGATAGTGGAGATTCATTATATTGTGGAGACAGTCAGAGTTCATTAAAACCACTCTTGGGAAGGGTATAAAACTTGTGTGGAGTACTAAGGGAAAGGTTTTATCAATGAATTCTAACTGATGCTGAAGAAGGAGAAATGATGCTAGTATATAATAATTCTCATAAGAAATTATAATTATTTATTTATAGTGAGAAGAATTAATTAAGTAATATAAATTCAGCTATCTTAAAATTCTAAAAGAGATATAAAGCTTCATAAGGAGCTAATACTTTCTGACCTTAAGATAGCATCTAAGCCAGATTTTATTAGCTCTAAGTTAAATATAGAAGTCATTTATACCACTAAGCTTTATATTAGCTCTAAGGGAATTCTCACAGTAGGTACTCTACTAGCTCTCCCTGTACCTACTAACTCTCACTCACTAATTCTCTTATCTCTATTCTCTTAAAATTTTCAGCCTTAGCCTTCTTCAGTATCATCATATGATTTTCATATAATCAGCTAAATATCTTTACCTTCCTCTTATTCTTCTCAGAATAATTATTATTATTCTGAGTTAGTTCTAATATCTTCTTCTACTTTCTCATTTAGCACTTCTTGAAACTCTAGTATAGCAGTCTATAATAATAAATGTTCATAACATAAAATTTTACATTGATATAAAACATCACACAGCACTATATACACTAATAGGATGTTAATAAAATATTAGTAATCAGATTAGTAAACTTCATAATACATCTATAATAACTTGTATATTTAGCTATAAGAAGTTTATGTTACTGCAACAAGTTCATTTATCTATATACTTTATTATTTAACTGTTTTTAACTGTTTTACATTGACTCATGATGAATAAACAGCTTGATGCTGAGATCTTATACCTTAAACTGGAGATAGAGTAGCTAATACTGAAATACTTTCTAATAGGCTCAGCTATCTCTCCTGAGGATCATGAGAATAAATTTTAACTATCTTTAATATCAGGTAGAATATAATATTGCAATCATTCTATCAATCATCAGATAGGCCTCTTTAGTTATATATCTTATAAAATGGATATCAATGGGAGATAGATTATCTTACCTCTTTTCTCTTATTTTTCTTTTGTTCCTCCTGTAAGGTACTCATCAGATAGAAGTAAGTTAGATGATTTCACATATTGGCTTCAGAGGAAAGAGTAGTATATTTTAATAATCATCATCTTATTGCCTGATCTATACTGACAGAAGAGTAGTCTCTCAGGTTGATATAACTAGCAACTTGATATTATATCATAAAAGGCTGGTTTTCACATTCAATTTGACTGGCCATTCCTTTAATATTGAAAAACAATTATAGCTTCTGAAAATCAGAATAGAGATGTTACTATTATATAACATTACTAGTATTTACTTATTAATGTAAATCAATATCTAACTTATCAGCAGCAAGCTTAATAAAATATCTGGTGAAATCCATCTACCAGCCCAGTATATCACTCAGTATACTATCAGGTATAATGATGGTAATGTCTTAACTACTAGAATAGCTCAGAATAATTTACTGTCTTAGATTATCTTTTAGCCCCATTGTGCACACAGGCCTAGCATAAATAATAATCTTGATTGAAACATTATTATTATATACTTTTCTCTCACAGAATGATGAGTACTTCAATGAGAAACATTCAGAGCCCCCAGTGAGAAGGAAAGTGTATAGAATCTTATAGAGGTAAGAGTTAATTCTAAGAAGAAAAGTGTATAAGTTCTAAAGGGAAAAAGGACATGCTTCATTACAGGAAGTACTCTAATTATAAGCAGTATGAACACCCCTGAGGTGCTATTTATGCTCTAATTCATCTTGTGGCCTGATTGCTCCTGAACTGTAGGATCTTGGGAAACTCTGAGTTCATCCTATGATAGATGGCTGTAATAACTTAACCCCAAATCTAAGGCCTACTTCTGAAGGAAGTTCAAATGGGTATTTATAGCCTGTCTGAAATTAGGATCTCCTCAAAGTTAGACTGTATTCTTAGCTTGAAGGACTAACCTAGAAAATAAAATTTATAGACAATTTGAGGTTTATTCCTGGTAGATGGGTACCCCTGTATCACATCACTTATAGCAAAGAATTAGTATCCTTTTGAAATTAAAGAATAAAATCAGAGTATTTTACCCATTTCTCCACTAGAAGTAACAGTATGTCTCTGTTGATATCATTGGAAGTTGATGTTTCTCCCTCACAGTATCTAGCTAGTATCAGCTGTTCTCTTCACTTCTAAATTTAGAAGCATTGTATAGTGACTATATTTAGACATTCTTATTAATGCTGTATACATCATCTTCCTCTCCTACTATCTACTTCTCCCCCTCCTGATGATCCAGGCACTTCAAAAGAGAAGCATACAGAGCCCCCAGTAAGAAGGAAAGCATATAGAACCTCTAAGAGATAAAGGTAAGTTCTGAGAAGAAAAGCACATAAGTTCTTAAAATAGAAGGATATATACACTGCACTACTAGGAAAGAAGGGTAAGATATCCAACTGTTGATAGTATCTTTAACTTGCTATATTTTATAGTGTTAAGAGGCTTGATGAGGCTGTTAGTAATATTCTTATATCCTCTAATTATAATTAATTAAAATGGAAATGTTTTTAACTTTAAGCATTTCAGCAGATATTCCAATCAAGAGGATTCAGAATTCCAGAAAATATCTTCAACTTGAAGAACCTAGGAAAGCAAACCTATAAACTATTTGAGGTTTATTACTAGATATGTCATGGGTTAGCTGAGCAAGAATTGTAAATTAATGCCTAACTTGTTCACAGTAAGATTAATATAATAACTAATATAATTAGAAATACCTGGTATTCTCCAACTATCCAGCCATACTTCTTAATGATCTTACTCAATTTAATGACTGGATATCAGGACAAGTAAGTTTCTGATTCATCTGAGCTTTGAAATGTAGTAGCAGTAATCAATCAACTAAATCATCTTATTAGAATTAACAATTTAATATATCATTAAGAGTGTCATCAGATGAACTATCATTCTGAAGTGAGCAATGTAATGTAGTAGTTATTCTCATTCAGTAGGATTTTCATTAAGATTCATCCTCATCTGATGAAAAAGTAAGAGCCATTGAGTTCACAAACCTATCTAGTCAAGATTGGATGGTCTAGTGGTGAGTTCAATGACCCATATCTTACTAGGTAAATTTGCAAGTTATAGTGTTATTAAACTCTAATAATGTATCTTGTCCATTCTGGATGGTATATATGTAATAGTAGCTGTAAACTATGAGAATAGTGTGAGTAAAGAAAGGAGATTAAATAAATAGAATAAAATGATTTCTTACATTCAAAATATTTCTACTGTTAAGCCTCATACAGCAGGTTATGAGATATAAGCCCTCTACCCTCTCAAGAATCTCATTCACCTCTAGACAGCCAGGGAGAAACCTACAATCATCTTCATTATTAATAGTAGGTAAAATCACATTAAGCTTCAGTAGCTCATCTAGTTGCTGATCACCTCCTTGCTCATTCAGAGCCTCTCTTTTATTATATATATTTATTACTATGAATTAGCTTAGAATGTTTATAGCTAGCTTCAGTGCTTTATCTACTGAGTCACTATCAGTAGAAACACTGGATACCCCTGACACAATAAAATGATAGAGTGCAGGAGGAAGAAAGAAAAAATGCATCTACTCATCAAGTTCTCATCAAGTAGTATATTTCAGTTTCAATGTGAGTAAAGTGATATGTCTGGTATATTCATCCACACATATAAAGTATAATAGCCAAACTCCCAGTATGCAAGATATCCTTACTATCTTTAAGTATCAAGCATGATGATGTTACTATAGCTTAGTCCTTAATGACTTTAAATATTTAGAACTCTTAGTATGCAAGATATCCTCATTATCTTCAAGCATCAAGTATGATGACATTGTAATAGCTCAGATATCTCTATTACTCTAAGTATAGCAACATTGTTATAACTTAGTTCTTAGTGATTCAGAATATCCAGTCTCAGTATGGAGGATATCCCTGGCATCTTTTTGAAATTAAAGGGTGAAATCAAGGAATGATGAGTACACTTCCAACACTATAGTAGAGGAAAATACTATTAATATAAAGCAAATAGTTAGAAATGATAATACTACTAAAGCTGAAGCTGCAAGAGACTATCCTGACCTATCATTTACTTTACTATACACTTTCCTCTCATAAAGGGCAGGTAGCTCAAAAGAAGAGCACACAGTACCTCCAGTGAGAAGGAAAGTGTATAAAACCTCTATGAGGTAAAGGTAAGTTCTGAGAAGAAAAGTGTATAAGTCCTTAAAACAGAAGGATATATATACCACATCATGGGGGAGATAGGGTATCCAAAACAAAAGGAGAAATTCAAATAGGGAAAGTAAAAGGGGCTCAATAACCTAATAGATAAAATAATATTGGAGAATATAGGAGTTGTCAGAACTGTAGAGGCAAAGATTGTCAATATAGATGATTATAAAGATGCTATAATGTAGAATCCAATTGATATACTGATTTCATAAAGTTAATTTATCTTCTTGATACATACTTTACAGTAATACTGCCACTTAGACCTTTTCCTGATCTTAGTGAAATTCTAATAGTGACTGGGATCTCTCATTCAAGCAGTATTCTCACCATTACCAATCTTGGGTGAATTGGGGCTTGAGTGCAGGGAGCAGATTCAGGCAAATTGGTAGAGATATATGTAGGGAGCAGATTTAGGGAATTAGTAGGGATATACATAGAGAGTAGATTCAGAGAATCAGTAGGAATATATGTAGGAGCATGGAGAGCAGATTTGAGGGATCAGTAGGAATATATATGAAGAGTAGATTTAGATGAATTAGTAGGGATATATACAGGAAGTAGATTCAGAGAATCAGTAGGGATATACATAGGAGCATGAGGAGCAGATTCAGGGAATTGGTAGAGATATATGTAAGGAGCAAATTCAGGTGAATTGGTAGAAATATACATAGAAAGCAGATTCAGGGAATTAGTAGAGATATACATAAAAGCATGGGGAGTAGATTCAGAGAATCAGTAGAAATATACATAAGAAGTGAATTCAGGTAAATCAGTAGGAATATACATAGAGAGCAGATTTGGAGGAATTAGTAGGGATATATATGAGGAGCAGATTCAGGCAAATTAGTAGGGATATATACAGGGAGTAGATTCAGATGAATTGGAGACAATTTTATTAAAAATAATAATCAAGAGGAATAGAATTATCAATTAAAAATAAAGAAGATAGTCTAAGTAGTGTTGAATCAGCTGTAAACAAGTAATATATGGAAAAGCTAAAGATAAAGAGATACTGAATGCAGAAAGAGAGAGCTATAACTAATAAGAGTAGATTTAGTTGCTAGTATTATAAAATAATAAGAATGAAAGAGAAAAACATATATATAGTATAAATAAAATTATTTTCTATTTTTCTAACCCCATATTTACTCTGCAGGATCATCTAGAGGAATCTCTTTCTTTTTATTCTTCTTCTTTTTCTTCTCCTTCTTCTCCTTCTTTTCTTTCTCTTTATTAGCATCCTATTTCCTCTTAGCATCCTCATTCTCCTTCTCATTTGCATTGGCTCCAGTTATCTCCTCAACCTTAATGTTTGGTTTATTGGTAGGTTCTATCTTTATTATATATCTTTATGCATATGCTTGCCAGTTAAACTCACTAAGATCAGAGGAGTCTTCTCAGGGTCACTTAAAAAAAGATGAAATATTAAAAGAGGGTAAGGTAGATCATTTCTTTTTAAAAAATGATGAGATAGATTATTTCTTTTTGAAAGATAATAAAATAGATCATTTCTTTTTAATTAGTTACTTTTTTGATTTCAATTTCTTTTTTATAGGGCTTGAAGTATACATCATCTCAGACTCACCCTCAGAGTCATTAAATGTAACAAGACAGATATGGATATCAGTAGTTATTGAATGAGTATTTATTTTAGATTTAAATTACTCAAAAAGCTTATCAGTACTTAATTTCCATATACTAGAGGTTAATTTTGTTGCTCCATTCTTAACCAAGACATTACTTGTAATAAATATGTTCACAGGGGAAAGGTGTTTAAGTTTCTAACCCTATTATCAGTGGTTCAAATGATATGTAACAACTATTATAAACTCAGTTATTATTGAAAATAAACTCTAGGAACTAATCAAAGTCTGGATTTTATCTGTATAGTTGGTGTGCCAGTAATTAGTAACATATTAATAATAAAAGGAAAAACACAAGCTTTACCTAGTAATAGCCAGGCAGTATAGATTTCTAGAGGTGAATTCAGAAATTCACACTTCTATAGGTGAAGAAGTAATTTATGTGGTTTTAATCTAATACTAGATATTAATATCTTTTCAGTTTTCAGTGTAGTGAATTTTAGTCACACACTGTGAGTTAGTAATTCAGTATGAGGATGATTATCATCTTTCCTTCATATTTTTTAAATAGCTTATTATCAGGTATAGTTTACTGAGTTTCAATTAAGAAGAGCTAGTAGTAAAGACTTCAGAGCTGAAAGGCTATCATCAATAATAATTATTAGATTGGATTTCTTTGTTAGGGTGGAAAGTTGAGGAGTGAGATTTCAAGAAGCAGAAGAGAGCTTTGAATTGACTTCACTATAGTGTAGATAGATAGTAGTAGTACTACATCATTTCTCATGAAGAAATCTAGGGACATTGAGGTAGAATCTCATCCAGGGCATGGTGGAAGATAATTGGAATGGATGGAATCTATGGATTGAAATATTATAGATTATTCATAGTATAAAAATTGCTAAAAAAATTGCTAAGATAAATGATTATGTAAGTAGCCCTAAACTCTACCCCTAGGGAGGGAGTGGAAAAAAAATAAGTGCTATTACTATAATTTAAATTATAGATTATGATGTTTATATTCCAACTGAGCTACAAGCCAACAATTTAATTCTGATACCTCTTATAATGTGGGATAAACAGTATCTTAATATTTAGCTACTATTAGAATACTCTGTGAAGAATTACCAATAATGGTTTATTACAGATGGAAAATCTATATTAAGGTTTTAAATCTAATAGATAGAGAATAAAGATATAGTTTTATCTCTTCTTTACAGTAATTTAATATATTAATGTGATGTTGTAGGATATCAAACTAAAATAGAAATATTTATAATTTATATATATATTTTTTACTCTTTCTTCTTGCAGTAGCTCTATAATCTTCATCATAATATTACTACAGCTAACTCATTGCTGACCAGCTACATATATACAATAAATATTATGTATATAAAGTAAATAATCAATGGATTCTATCAGCTTTTTCCTGAAAGAAACTTGTTGTATTTTTAACTATACAGCCTGAAATAATAATGTGGCCACACCTATATGAAGCAAAAATAAAAGGAAAAGGAAAAGATAAAGGTCAGGAACTAGATCCACACCTAAAAAATCAAAACTAGCACCCAAAATCAACCCAGTCATACATATAAAGTAGAAGGAAAAGAGACAGTAAAAAGCCCAGGCAGAGAGCTAGCTCTACCCCTTGAAACTAAATGCTCAAAAAAAAAGCTGATAAAATCAACCAAAAGAGATAAAGTAAGATTCATCTAGATTTTAAAGTCTTCAAAACTACCTCCTGGGGGAGGAGATCATCTAACCCTCCACTCAATCAATAATTATAGGGTTGTTGGGTGTAGACCCAGACTGGCCACTAGCAGGAGATATAGGAGGTAGAGGAGAGCCTAAAGAGGAAGTTAGAGAGAGGGAGCTATTTTGATACATATCTTATATATTATATTAGCCAGGGTAATTATTCTATAGGTAGTTTCCACAAGACCCCCTAAAATGACTAGAGACTCAAATACAGAAGGAAAATAATCAATACTAACAACTTAATTAATAGAGATTATAGGAGTACTGCATTAGTCATCCATCACATTATTGTTCATAGAATTAAATTAATATTACATTAATTTATAAGGGTTAAGGACAGATGAAGTGAGTGAGATTAATGGCATTCTATATGTATACTACAGTTCTCTCATGCTAGATTAGCAGTGCTCAGGCATCAGAGGAAGGAATATAGTAAAAGTGTGCCAGCTCCCAGTCAGCAATAGAGAGTATTTTATAGTTATAATTAGCTGACCTATATATCATATCAGTCTTACTACTTCTCTATTATAGTGTTAAGGGTTTATACTTACATCTTTCATATGGAAGGTAATATCTTATAAAGGATATTAGAGGAGGGAGGATTTTCTTTTCCAGGAAGAAGAGAAATAGTAAGAGGATTTCAAAGTGATTATAGTTGATATGTTGGAGAATGTTGAAGATCCTTGATAGGAGAGAAAATATTTAATGAAAGTGAAAAAAAGATAGAGAAGTAGAGAAGAGCCAGGTATTTATAACTAAAAGTAATTGAATTAATGAATATAGGGAGCTTTGCAAAAGAAATTAAATTGACAAACATAGAGAGCTTTGCTTTACAAAAGGAATTGAATCAATGAATATAGAGAGCTTCATGAAAGGAATCAAATTGATGAATATAGAGAGCTTCACTTTATAAAAGAAATTAAATCAATAAATATAGAGAGCTTCATGAAAGGAATCAAATTGATGAACATAGGGAGCTTCACTTCATAAAAGAAATTGAATCAATAAATATAGGGAGCTTCACAAAAGGAATCAAATCAATGAACATAAGGAGCTTTATGAAAGAAATCAAATTGATAAATATAGAGAGCTTCACTTCACAAAAGAAATTGAATTAATGAATATAGGGAGCTTCATGAAAGGAATTGAATCAATGAACATAGAAAGCTTCATGAAAGAAATCAAATTAACAAACATTCATGAAAGAAATTAAATTAACAAACATTTATGAAAGGAATCAAATTGACAAACATAGGAAGCTTCATGAAAGGAATCAAATTTAGTAAACTACTATAATAATAGAATATATGATAGAAAACTACATTATCTATTCCTCTAACTCATCATATAGTGCTAGGTCTGAAACAGCAGCAAGGTCTATATTCCCATGATCTAGTTGTCAGTCCCATGCACCAGTTGATTTAGAAGATTGCCTCAGGATTGATGTAAGCCTGAAGTCAATATGCTTTTAAATGGCCACATGAAGGTTCATATATATGACTTGATGTACTCATTAACCATCTGATAGAGCATCAGCCATAGTTATCCTTTCTGCTGGATATCTCTTGTTACAAATATAATCCCTATATCATTTTTGTGTCTCAGCAGGAAGATACTCATCAATATCTACTATATATTAGTATAACTCTCTCTTGAAGGAGGTATAAAGAAGTACTCTACTTATTCCATTCAGAATACTAATCTTATAAGTCATTAAGAATCCTTAAATTAGATGTTAAACCATGCTATTCAGCATTCTTTAGATAATTATAAAGCATCTAGGGATGTTCATAAACATCATATGATTACTAGCATTTTAATTAAATATAATGGTCATTCCAAACACTAATATAGTTTATAATCCCCTCTTGCATAATTAGCATATAAACTGCAAGGAAGGCAATGCAATCAGAAAGTATATCATAATAGTAGTGATTTTAGCTGCTGAGTCTTTAAAAATATTGCTATGAGATAAAAGAATTAGATGTTAGTCTTATATTTATTTGATATAATAGGTGTAGTGATTAACTTACTCTCCAAGGATTTATAAATTCCTTTGCAAGCTGGCTCCATCAAGCCTCAATACATTGGTTGGCAGTACTTGTTCCATATTAATAGCATTGATCAAAGAGTATATCAGGGTCAATTTTCTGGCACAGTTTAAACTGGGCTGTAGTCATTATGAGAGTCTCAATACCCTAATCAGAGCAAATCACCTGTGGGAAAACCTGGTTCCTCTCAACAGTATTAAGATATTATCATAGAATAGAGACAGTAGTTTAACAGCTAATCCCAACATATATCCAAATGATATATTAAGAATATACATTAATAACTGCATAAATCTCAATTTTCTAGTGATTAAGCTTGCAATACCCATCAACAGATCACAGGTAATTTAAACTGAGAATGATATATGTTTCATAATAGCATTGAAAATTATTAAGGCAGTAGTTAATTCTATCAGAATCAAGCTGACAAATAGTGGTAAATATATAATCTCTACAGTTAAATTCTCATGTTAGTTTTCATTGTAATTATTATATCAATTAGTTAGAAGTTTCTTACTGAGAGATAGCATAGCCTTTCTTTCAAAAATGTATGTAAAGATGTCCACATTTAAATACTTGAATAAAGCCATTATTTAGCTCTTTCTGAATAGTCTTTATTAGTTCCTGCTATATTTTCTTGATATCATAATTAAGCTGTCACTGTGGAAGCCCCATGCATTTATGGATTCAGGCTAATCCATATAAGCTAAGTTTATATCTTTTATCACTAAGA
This sequence comes from Emmonsiellopsis sp. PD_33, assembly GCA_032988165.1. Taxonomy (NCBI): domain Eukaryota; kingdom Fungi; phylum Ascomycota; class Eurotiomycetes; order Onygenales; family Ajellomycetaceae; genus Emmonsiellopsis; species Emmonsiellopsis sp. PD_33. Next base: position 24,109 of record JANTQF010000020.1, read on the forward strand.
ATTCACAGTATTTCATCATCCTGTAAACTCCTAGAGAATAAATCCTGAATGGCACTCTATACTTCATTATTATCCTTTAGTTTCTGATACTTAGAAATATTCCAGCATTTTAATGACTCAGTTAGAGTAGTATGACCAATGGTGAGATGTTTTTCATCCTTTAGATATCAAAGAATATTCTGTTATGTTAGGCCTTATTCAATGAGATCATAAATTAGATTTTAATAGGAGTTTAAGATAAATTCACCATGAGAAGGCATGATAAAAGAGACATATAAGAGGCTGATAATATTAAAAAAAGAAAGATAAAAGTAGAAAAAAAAGCTTCTAGTCTGGAGAAGATTAAAAATAAATCATAAATAAATAATGATTACTAAGGAAATTATTTTTTTATCCTCTAACATGTACAGCTGTGAGGTAGCTTGGCAGCAACAGTAAAGGCATGATTCATACTCCTAGAGATTAATGATTGATATAAAGATTGCAATAATTTCACACTAGATGTATTTAATTATCAGGAAGAAATACTAGAAATTCATCTAGCTATCAGTTCATCTAGCTAAACTTTTTTACTGTGATTTCCCCCTTTAGAACCTCTATCACACATTTACAGGCCTTAAAGACCTTACCCCCTTTCATTACCCCCTCTATAATTGCTCAGTTCTGAACCACTGGCAGCTTCTCACCCCTACTAACTACTATAGTCTTTAACATCAAGAGCTCAGATCTGAACATATAGTAGATTTAAACAGTACTATACTTCAGCAGCTAAATTTTATTTTCCACACACTTTTTAGTCTTTAATTATTCCTACATTCACTGGGTATAAATCAGCTGGTTGAAATTAGTTCTATTCACTATCTTCTTTATTTCATCTATATAGGCCTTTTCTGCTTGCTCATCTATAGGTATTTTATCACTCTCAAACTCCTTCTCATCCTCAAGGTGCCACTTTGCCTCCTGCATGGTGTCCTTTGACTGGGTTATATATTTCCACATAATAACTCTAGATAGCCAGAATATTAGAAACAGCCATAGGAAATAAATAAAAGTTTTATATAACTTACATTTCATTGGGAGTAGTTGCCTGATTATCTTCAAGTGCTGCTGCAGTAATGCCAGTTCTTACTCTATAATAATTAAATTAATATATGATAAGCTAGTATGAGATTAAATAAGTTATTACTTACTGTTTCCTCTTAACCTCAGCTCTCTTTGTAGCCTCAAATTCCTTGTAAACATCCTCATTTGCCTCCTTATATTTTACTGTAGTATAGAGCTTTTGGAGGTGATAATTCTCAGCAGCTCAGTCAGCATTTTTTACTTAATTAATGGTAAGCTCATTAGTAGAGAGCTTGGCAAGCCATGCATGATTCTTTTGTGAGAATGGGTTTGTTGAGTGCTCTTTAGATTTCTTTCAACTATTAGTAGTAGTTCTAGGCTTAGAGCTATAGTGACCCATTTTTTCAGTTGGAGAGGTAGATGTGCAGAGGTGGATATGTGAAGATAAATGTATAGAGGTGGAGATAGGCAGAGAGATAGAGACAGAAAAGTTACAGTATATAGAAATAAGAGTAATAGTTGCTGATTATGAGAATAATTAGTATAAAGAGATAAATAAAATAGGTAGAAGTAGAAAGGATTAAAAAGAAGAGCTCATTTATTATTTTTATTAGTATGTTTTTATTGAATAACACACTAAGTAATACAGTTAACTAGGGGGTTCATTATCTTAAATATATTTTCTTTTCCTACTTTCTTTCATTTTCTACCTTTATCTATCTCATATTCTTCTTTTACTCTCTCTCTCTTTATATCTTACTTGATGTGCCCCTACTGCTCCCTTCTGTAAAGTAAGTATAGCTGTTGATTTCTAGTTAAATGTCAGTTTATATGCTAATTGTAAAAGATGGTGAGAATAAAATAAACAGCCAGATGTTCCACTGAAGGAAAGGCACCCATGAAGAATCTTATTAGTAAGGCAGCAAGAAAATTGACTGAGGGTAAGTAATTACCAGCATTAAGAACTGAACAAGTAAAGAAACCTCACTATTAGTGTTCTGGCAGTAAGTTAATTATAATATTAATATAAAGATTAGTATATTAATATTAATAACTTCTAGCTATTACACTATAAGAGATTTAGAGATACTAGAAATCCATAGAACTCTTAATGCATCATACTTTATTCCATCAACTTGTACATGAGATTATAGTTAATAGGAGAGAAGAAAAGAACATTTATATTTAAGCTTCTACACTGAAAGTACTGCAGGAGGTAGCAGAGGTAACTCTAACTTCTAAACTTAAAAGTATGTTATCTATTTAAATACTCTTATTAGCTATTTAATATATTGATATGAAAATAATTAGTGGCAAATCACCTTACCATTCATACTAAGTGTGTAACAATTTAGCCTTATGATATGCAGCTGATGCAGAAACTTCAGAAGATAATAATAGAATATAAATTCTCTAATTACTTAGATTGATTTAATAGGGGGTGTTGGTTTTTTTATTAAACTTTTAAATTCTGAAAAAAAAAATATTACATCAGAACTTAATAATCTTCTTACTGATTTTAACTGATGTGTGTGCATATGTGGTAATAAGGATTTCAAGTATAAAATATGAAATTTTGTATTACAGATATTTGTCATTATAGACTACTGTATCTAGCTCTGTTTCACCTGCTTCTCACCTACAATATACCTCTAGCTAATCAATTTCATTAATAGCTATCTTTCTGTCCAATGTCAGCCTCTCCCATTTCACTGGCCTGTCATCAGAGAAGATGGCAGAGCTTGAGAATTAAGGTGCTAATAAGAAGAATTCTAATATTGCTGAAGCTGTTGAAAAACATCAGAAGACTAGCTGTTATAGATACATATATTATTAGAATATTAAGCCTGCCTTAAAAGCTCAGCTTAATAATGTAAAGGAGCTGAATGATAGTTAGCTTATTAAACTTCTAAATTAGCTTATAAAATTATTATTCTTTTTTCCTTTGTGCTATCATTATACTATCAATCTTGAAGGGAAAATCAGTTTACTAACTCAGGGTTTAAATCAGGCAGCTTTAACATTCAGACTTAAAGCTATCATTAATAGCTATAGAAATTTTGATTGGATCTACACTGCTAATAGCACTTTTCATTATTTTTATAAAGAGTACTATTCTACCCATTTAAAGAATCTTCTTCAGATATATTATATGAGACATACTACTCTCCCTTTTATTGCTTCACTGAACTAGATGAGCATATTAAAGAACCTTAACTTAAGAAGTATAAATATAGATCTCATACTAAGTAGCTAGAGTGTAGATGGCTCTTTATCTCTTCCAATTTTCTCCTAGCTCTAAATAGAGATAGCTGAGGGAAATGTACTCACTATATATAATATACTTAGAAAGATAATAATATATAAATGAGATATATACTTATTTCATTAGTAAAAAGATTAGAAGTTACTGGGGTAGCTCTATACAATACTCTATAGAATCATCTAGCAGATAATTCATCAGGACCCAATTTACTATATCTAATATATTACTTTTTGCTTGGATTATCAGATATAGCTCATCTCCTACTTCTATTACATTAAGTTTACTAGAAAGAAGAATAGCATATTTTTTCAGTATATTAATATCAACATTTAATACCTTGCTGAGGAGAGTTATAATGTAAATATGATCTAGAGGTTCATTAGCATAATAAATAAGGATCATGTAAACTGTATAATTATAGTTTCTAATATATATTATTGTGTCTCTGAGTGGAATCACTAACTTTGTGGAAGGGGGTTTTTAGATGGCAAAATCATTTAGAATGTCTTCTCATAAATGCTAATTAATTAAGATTTACAGGATTTTAAAATCAGCTGAAAGACTATTTCTTATAAATAGAGAAATGTATAAATCATTATATCATATATTTCTTATAGAAGTATAGACTTAGTTATAATTAAGTGGAGAATGATACTTCCATGATTCATTGAAATTCAGAAAGATAATAAGTCTTTAGAAGTTCTAAAGAGTAATATATAGAAGTAGCTCTCACAGGTAAATTAAGATCTTATATATAGATCTATAATATCCTCTAGTCTGCTTATTCTATATAGTAGTATTTCTTATCACTTTTTTACTATTATAACTGTGACAGGTCTTAATGCACTTTCTGAAGCTTTAATTGGATGTTAGCAATGAGATAATCCTCTAATTCAGAGAGAGTAATAGATTCTTTTTAACCTGATGCTTAACTAGCCAGTCAAGAATTATATTCTAGCCTGGCATAAGAGAGCTATAGAGGCTGCAGTTCATACTTTTACAACTATAATAAATACTAAGAAATAGTTATTTAGCAAGTAGAATTTCTTTTACTATTATTATAATAATATTTCTCTTAATTCTATTATTAGTAATTATGTAGCTGCAGAAGGAGATATCATCAGAATTCTAATCTATAGTTATAAGAAAATAGATATTAGTTAGTTAATTCAGTTAATTATAATTTTCTATCTTAGGGTTAGAAAATGTTTCAGCCAATCAGAGCTCATCATTCTACTATAATTACTACTCTTACTGCTACTAGCATATGTTTGTTTTTCTCACCAAGTCACTCAGTTTGCTTCCTCTATACTATATTTTCCCCATATCTTCCTTATTTTCTTTTATTTTCTATACTCAGTGTGCTACTACTCTATGTTTATTTTCCTTACTATATCCACTTTCCTTTCTATACTTATTTATCTGTATATGCCTCACCCTGTACCTTCTACTGCTGATTTTACCTACTATATTTTCTTTCTCTTTACTCTCTATTTTTCCTTATGTCTCTTTCATCTTCATCTACCATACTGCTCACCTTAATCTTTATTTGCTACTTACTATTAACTATTTTACTTTCACTTGCAATGAGATCATGAATCTTATTAAATATAAGATCATTAGCATAAAGCTATGTACTTATAGCTACTCTATCTAAATAGAGCATACTCTTCCATTATTACTAACTTACTCATTCATTCCTCTGGGTCTCACTTCTACCTAGTAATTTACATGCTCTAGAGCTGCACTCTGCCTCCTCCTTCTCATTTGAAGCCTCTTATTGATCCTATTTCAGCTTCTATCTCCATCTCTGACTATAGAGGCTGCAGCCCTATAATTCTATGATTCAAACTATTAATGAATCATTTTATCTAGGCCTCTACCTAAAAATACTCTTTCATCATTACTAACTTACTCATCCATCTCTAGGCTGCCTTCCTGCCTTAATATAGCCACTTTCTTGCAAATAAATGATCTGGTACAGCATATAGCTGTTCATCAGCTGACTTTGGGATGATATAGTTAGGTCAATTTTGGGATAATATATTTAGAGCTACTACTCTCACTGTAGAACTGATTAATTTCAGGATAATATATTCTAAGCTGCTACTCTCACTGTAAAGCTGAGTCATTCTTTTATTTACTAGGTTAGTAAATCAGAAGGAGGAGAGATATGTGGTGAGAATCTACCACTAGATTGAATCAATTTTTTACTGAGACTTTCACTACTAAGTACAGCCATGAAGATAGATATTTTTCTTTTATAATAAAACTTCATCTATTCATGTGTGGATTTCTCTTACATGTGTATGCTTCCTTGAGATGGATCTTTTATTTCTTTTGTGTGTTACCTTATCATTCTATTACTATGTTATTTTATACTATAAATTGCTAATATATTTCTCTACTTCAATATTAATATCAATTCTTTTCTTATATCTGCTGTTACTCTATTCTATACTGCCTGATATGCATACTTCATCCCTACTTCACTATAAGTCATCTTATTATTGTTTGTCTATTTCTAATGAACCATTCACTCAGGGGTGAGCAAATAGAACTGTAATATCCAGTGTTAAATATAAAGACTATTCTAATTCAAAAGGTAGATTATAAGTCATTAAATAGTGTGACAGGAATAGACAGGTAAAAATGTATGTATATTTTAAATATAGGAGTTATATAGTAATAGAACTATTTGCTGGTTCTTTTCATAAGAAACCTGCACAGTATATATATTAATAGCTAATTACTAAGTGTATATCACATGCATATTGCCAGGTGCATCATCAGACACACTGCTGAGCCCAAGGTTCAAAATCTGAAGTCTAAGAGTGCAGTTAATCTATATGTGACACACAGTCTCCTTTGCACATTACATTAACTCTATTTATTATCATTGATTTAGCCTCTGGGATTTCACTGTGCCATGTGTGATATGATTTAAGTAATGAGACATGAAAAATAGAGTGTATATCTTTATATTATAGTGTAAGTTTCAGTTTGTATGCTTATTTCCCCTACTTGTTGATGATTTTGAAAGAGCTGAGTTGATAATAGTTGAGCTTTAAACTTAAATGTAATATATTGATGTTTTTTGAATGTAATATGATCTAGTCTCTAACTGTAAAATACTTCTTCTTGTGATATTAATTATAGTATTACTTTTATATTTCCTGAGCCTTTAGAAGAGATTCTTACAGATTATTCTATATTTCTTTTATATAATATATATATTCTATTATCTTCTGTATGTCTCCTCTTCCTTTATTAATATCTAATTTAATATTAAGATATAGCTCAGGTTGAAAACCCATCAGCACTTTTACAGAAAATATCTTGAGGATACTATATATAAAGATATTATAGAAAAACTATACTAATAATAACTATCTAATCTAATTGTTCTGATAGAAGTTATAATAGACATACAGATAGTACTCAAATGTCTGATTCTACCTCTCAGTTTAGCTATCTATTTGAGAGTGAAATACAGTCATTAACTATTAGCATACTTTTAGAAGATAATAGAGCATTAATTAGTATTTACTGTAGTTGAATATTCCAATGCAGTCTGTTATTTAATAGTATAGATAATCAAAAAATCTAGTGAAGATATTAAATATCAGGTTTGCAAGCTCTAATATACTTATACCTTTATTAATTAATTTATAAACTACATATTTAATTAATTTATCTATAAATATTATAATTAAATTATAGATCTTGCTATTCTACTTGAATAGTAGGAGTTTGATGATGAAATCCATTATCACTATTTTGAAAGAAGAGGTAAGAATAGAAAGTAATTCCAATTAACTATATTTCTTATAATAATATATTTTAATCTATTAGTAGATATTATAGATGTACATATATTTCTAAATGTCTATTATTATATCATACTAAAAGTATTTCCTCTAAATACACTTAAGAGTATACTTAACACCAAAATATCCTCTTTAAGAATTATTATAATTTAATTTTATAATCTCATCCCTTATTACTTGATCTATAGAAATGAAAATATAACCCTTATGATGAAGTAGATCATCTTGATTGATTATTTAATTTAAATACTAATTTTATCTATTTTATTTACTTTTATCTTTCTATATACTTCAGTATATTTAGTGTTCTAAGCTTGCATGTAATGCAGGAATTCCATGATAGGTTCAGTGAGAGAGAATTTATAGACTGTATTAGATTTTATAATTATATTAATTAATATTTATAGTATTAGATGAGCTAACTTTTTTATATTACTAATAATATATCTCTCATTTATACATATATTTTAATATATGTAGAAAGTAAATGCATCAACATTAGCAAAATATTTATTTAGCTTAGAAATCTTCACTCTGGACTTGCTGACATTACTGGCTATATTATATCAATTATGTGGGATGCACACTGGGCTTGCCCTAGTTCAGCCTCTAGTTTAATTAGCTTACAAGGATCCCACATATGCTACACATATTACCTCAGTTCTAGTAGTTATTCTCTGTGCTAGCTCCACTTTAGCCTACCATGCATGAATGCTCTAGCCTGAGGGGCATGCTCTGTACCTGCTCAGATTCAGCTCAGGGCATTAATTATATAATATAGGCATTCAGATCTATTACATCATACTTAGAGCTAACTCACAGTCAGTGCAGTGCAATTAATTATTACTCAGTGCATTAGTCATTGTTATTTTCTTACTCTATACTAGTATTTAATAATATGTCTGGATACTTCAGACTGATTACTCTCAGCTTAAGCTGAGGTCTCTCATCAGTGGTCACATGACTTGCAGCTACTAGAGTGATATATCATAAGACTAGCTTATAGTTTATTCAGCTATTTTAGATTATATATAATCTCATTAGTAAATGATTTATTTAGCTGATCTTCTAATTACTCTATCTCACACTTCATTCTCATTTATTATTATAAATTTACTAACTTTTATCTTAACTATCAGCCTGTACTATCCTCTCATATTCTTACCCTTCAAAGCTACATACTGCTAATTAGCCACTTCTGCCATGGCATTCCCTACCCAAGAAGATTTCACAACCAATAAGAAGTGATTTCAGTATAATACCTTTAATAGTATAAGATATGTGGTTATGCAAGGTACTACAGTTTATATTCAGATATCTTCTTTAATATTACTAGTTTCTAACAGGCACATAGAATATAGCTGTAATCCTAATTGCTAAGCTTGCAGAATTAAATGGGAAATCCTTCTCTATTATTATTAATTTATCAAGTTAAATATCATGCTTGCATTCACCCTACATCACTAAGCTAAATACATTCAATCACTAGAAAATATAATTAATTAGTACAAGTATATATTTATTACCTTCAACACCTAGTAATCATTGGAAATACTAACACAGAATGTAGAATAACATTTTGAATATAATAAACTCTTTTTAAAGTCATTATATAATCTGCACTCTAAGTTGCTATAAAAATACTTCAATAGGTTCTTTAATTCTCTTAGTGAGTAACTCTATAGTGAATGGAACTTCCCATGATTTCATCATCTAAGAAAGACACTATTTAATTGGCTAAACTACATTAAGGATGCCTCTACAGTAATGAATTGTATTCATTAGGTTGGCAAGAAAGTAGTTAAGTTTTTATGAACTAAAATCAACATTTAGCTTCTATTCTACATTAAGTGTTCTAATTAATACAATTTTAGTAGCCTACAAATTATAGCATCTAATGCCTACAACAGACTGCAGCACAAAATGAATGAATAATAGTATACTAAGTTAGCCTCTCAACAACTACTAGAAGTTAGTGTTTCAGTGTTGGATGAGTCCTCTAATGAAGAGCTAAATGAGCTCTTAGATCACAATAAATATAGAGATAGATATTCTTTATATAGGCTATAGATGCTCTATAAGAAGGAGCATGAAGCTGAGGGCTTGCAGAGCTACTGAGGGAATTACTAGATCACATATGTATAGGTAGGAATGGACTCTGATCAGGCAAACAAGCTACTTTCATAGAATATGAATATGTGAAAGAACCCTGTTAAAAAGAATCCTCTTTCATATATAGTACTAGATAATGATATAGTAAGTAAAGAGATATTTATTTCATTATCTAAAATCATTATACTTACTCTAATACTTCATACTAAATCATTATTGATCATTCACATAAAGAGGAATAATAAAGACTATAAAAATAGCCTTTCATTATATATTATTTACTTCATCTTGGTATTCTACATTTCTTTTGATTTGCAGTTATGAAGAGGTTATAAGAATAGTTTCTTATAGAACTTGAATGACTATAGCACTTTTAATACTATCATCTTACTTTATTAATAAATAGTACATATATTTTTATAATACTCTAATGCCATGGAAAGTTCAAACACAAAATAACCTTCTATTCTCCTATATGATCTTTACTGTGTTCTTAATTATATCATTTGATATTAGCAGCTAGCATCAGTTTATATGAATTCAAATAGTGGCCTGAGTAATCATTATAGGCAGGCCAGTAGCTACAGTCCTTAGCTTAAGCTAGAATAATATAAATATAGAAGACTCTCTCTACTACTAGTAGAGTATCAATCTTTACTGCAGTCTTAATACTAATCTTTCATACTAGTAGCTACTAGTGCCTATAAATTCAATCAATCTGACTTATTCATTAGTGCTATTAGTCACAGGTGAGTAAGTTAGAGCCTACATTACTTAGCTTAAGCTCAGTTAGCATATACACATTCTTAACTCTCCTATTATGACTTTAAACTCTCTTTCTTACTACCTCTTTAATAACCTTGCAGCTCTACCACATTCACAATTTCAATATCCTAATATGTTGATATGTTTGTTTCCCACCTCCTACATCTAAATTTACATGTGAGTACATAAAATACTAATTATTTATAATAAATATAGTGAAAAATTACACTGAAAGCCTCCATATACATACCTGCACCTATCTCCCTATTAATATTAAGATTAGTTATATTTTATGTTTGTGTGCTGAGTCAGCCTTCACACCAACAGGCACTTATTCATTTATAAACTAGTATGATAGGAGCTTAAGCTAAGATTATCACTTATTTCAGCTCTTTTCCTCCACACTTTCTGCTAAGCTAGCAACAATAGATACTTATCCATTTCTAGACTAATATCTTATAAGTTTAAGCTAAGATTATCACTTATCTTGCTGCTTCCTACTTCATACTCAGCATCAAGCTATTAAATTCAACCTTATTCTGACTTTCCATCAGGGCTTAGTTCATAATCATAGCACTAAAGAAAGTATGCATTCTAAAAACCTCTAACCCCAACAAATCATTTATACAATTAAAGTTTCCTGATATTAAGATAAAGCTTCTCAAAACTAATCAACTTTAGTTCTATTATTTACTTCTAATCAACTATTTTAATTTCATTACTATATCCTTCTTCATTGAATGACTCATCAAGTCTTCTGTTGACTAGATGCTAAAGTAGTTCCTCACTTTTCATAAGAAATTCTATAGTCACACTGGGCCTGATTACAAAAGCTATAGTAGGGTTGAAGTTAAACATATTATAGCTCTTTATAATAATTCTAAGTTCAGGCACTAATGGCACAATACATTTACTGATGATAATCTTACACTTACTAAAGAGCACTTAAAGGCTGTCATAGTAACTTATATACATATTATTAATATACTTGCACACTTAACCTCAGATAGTATTCATTTAGATCCTCATAACAATTTAGAACATCTTTTTATTCTTACCTAATTAATTAAATTTATCTGTAAGTGTTCTGATATATACTTTAATCTAAATGATAATAAAGTAGAGAGCTCTAAGTACTAAATGAAACTCAAGTATTCCTTTAAAAATATTAATATCAACTAGAAATCATCAGACCTGAGCCTGTTAATTCAGTAATATAGAGAGATTAACCCTATATGTTACAAATTAAATAGTAATGAGAGTACAGACACCAAGTAAAGTAATAATCTTAAGATAATTGAATCACAGGTTGCAGAACAGAGTATAATAACTATCAACTTTTTATAGCTTACTTTAGATGAGGAAATTCAACTCATTATATATCTTACTTTTACTGTGTTTAACCTTTTTACTCTTTATAATAAATAAGTGCTTCAAAACATTCACTTGACTATTTTGATTGATCTAGCTAACACTATCAACTCTGCCCTACAGTAGGATAACAACTCAGACTCAGAGGATAACATGAAGAGAATTTCAAAGGAGATTAAAGAGTTATTAAATTTAATAGATATTTAACCTCTTACATATGAAGAGTCTGCTGTTTCCCTTGAGCTTAACCTAAAGACTCTAATAATTAATAATTTTTTATTAATGCCATGGCAGATCACCAGCATTGCTATGATAGTAGAGATACTGAGACAGTAACACATTATGATCCTATCTGATCAGATGGGATTAGGTAAGATAATCTAAGTATTAAAAGTACTCTATTTCATGAATCATCTCAATCTTACTACTAAATATCTACTAAACCTGATATTTGTTCCTTCACACTTGATATATATCTGAATAGAAGAGATTTAGAAACATTTTCCCAGTCATTTCAATCTCAAGGTCTTCTATTTGAATGTAGGTTCTAGTAGGATATTTAATACCTATAAATGTTTACTTATCATTAAAGAGGGAGATCTCAGGTATTTAATGGCAAAAATTAATCCCATCAATCTAAATTCTGGCTGGATCCTTATAATCATGTCTTACTCAATATAGTTAAAGTGCATATTATACAGGCTTAGCTTAAGCTGAGCTCAGCTGCTCTCTACCCCTACTGCCACCTCTAATTCAAATGAAGACTTGACTGATATAATTTAGGTATATTAAGAAATCAACCTAATAAGAGAGTTTATATAGTTATTATAGCTAAATAACACCTCATTCAGCATCATATTAATAGATGAGTCTCATACAGTTAAAAACATGTAGATCTATATTCATTAAGTAATCTTATAAGTGCCTTGTCATAGGTGACTCTTCATCATCAGTACTTTAATGTTTAATTAGGCTATTAACCTGCTCAGTTCTTTATCACTATCATTCAATTTAGAGCTTATAGGCTCAATAAACTATCAGCTCATTAAAGATCCTCTGAGTGAGTATTAATGAGCTAGTAACTGTGACACCAATAATATGCATATACTTGACCTCATATTATTCTATAAATTATTCTCCTCTGATGGAACTCTACTTCATACCCATGCACTAAACAGTATCCTCAAGATCCTTAATTAGATTATACTCTAACAAACAATAAGATTAGCTATATTAACTACAATCAAAGAAGATCTATCTACTTATAGTAATATAGTTATTATTAGTAGTCATATTCCACATTATATCATCATTACTGTTGATTGCTATTTCTAGATGAAATAATTAGCTAAATACTACAGTATTTATAGCAGTTTAGCTCTCTACCTTCAGATCAAGAGTTCTACTTCTGCCAGAGATAATAAGCTATCATCTCTAAATAATATTATAAATATTTAGGTTAGTAAGTTTAACATATCAGTTTACTAGCAGCTCTAGCATGCAGTCTTCTTTATTATACTTCTATATCTTTTCTATACAACATCCATCAAGAAGGAAGGAAATCTTGCTAGTAATATCAATAGATGACAACAGAAGATAGGTAATAATACTTTATAGTTCTTATTAAGAGTAATTATTAACCTATTAATTTCCTTTCTTCTACCTGATTAATCTTGAGTGGCAAGCCTACTCTGCTGCTTGATGCCCAAGTTTCCCTATTTACTATCCATTATGAATGAGGTAGTTATTAAGTCTTAATGAGAACTACTTATTTTTCTTCATTTCCTAATACCTTAGTACCAGATCAAGCTATTTACCTTATTATTTAATATTGAAGTTGGTGTGATCAAGTCATCCATGCCTAGGCATAAACATGCAGAGGTTATTAAGAACTTTAATGACTCTCATCATATAATGAAGGTATTAATCTTAGATTATAGAACTAGTGTAATAGGCCTTAACTTATATTACACTTATTTCAATGTGATTCTACTAGAATCACCTATAAATAGTAATAATATTCTTTAAGCTCTCCATTACATCCATCACATTAACTAGGTCTGGCTACAATAGATATAGATACTTTCCACTGCCAATTCATTTAATAGATATATTGAAGCTAAGGCTTTAATAAAGTTTACTTCTTAGCTCATTACACAGGAGCCAGCTACTTTTGCAGATTTAACTACTAAGCTTAGCTTAAACTAAGATGAGTATGTCTCATCTTCTGATCCTCAAAAACTTGAGTGTGCAATTAAATAGAGAGTAGTAAACTATATATAATAAATGTTCAGCTAACAGGAGTCCCAGCTGCATTAGAGAAATATTAAGAACCTTAGCCTAAGTGTCACCTAAATTAATGCCTTGAAACAGTTAAATGCTACAGTAACATTAAATTCTATTACTTATTCTAAGAAAATACTTTTCATCTACTTATCTTCTAGAATTTCTCTGACACCTATATGTCCTGTTTCTCCTGATTTAAGTCTATTAAGATATTCTATTAGTATTTAACATCCTCAAACCTCTATCTGCACTCTAGCCCCTAATAATGATGTTAGTAATTCTAGCCCTAGAATAGATTCATTAATGTCAGATTTATCCTCATCTTCCCTCTTAATTCTAAGTTCCTCTTCAGGCCTCTTCCACTACCATTACTCTCTATTAGTCCCAAGTGACAGTAAACCTTCTTCAGCTAAAAGAGTAAAATTGACATAAGATAGTTTAATAGGTAGTTCATTTACTCATTCTATCTGTTACAATCTAACTCACTTATCTCATCAGAAGTTTAACTAAGTTGCTGACCAAGTTCAACCTACTCCTATTATAATTTCACTAGGCTTAAGCTGAGCTTTCTTTACTATATTGCCTGTCTTCTTTTTTTTAGTAATGGTTTTTTGTGTGCTTTTCCTAGTCAGTTTGTTATGTAAAAGAAATAGCTTTGATTTTCAAATTATTTAAAAATGTTTTCATAGGTACTCAGTAATTACTGCCAAGCTTAAGTTAAGCTTTATTATTATAATATTCTTTCCCACCTGTCTTACAAGTCATTCCTCCTAGCACTTTAGCTAATTACTAGTGGTTTGTCTTTGCTTTTCAAATTGTTTAAAAGTGTGGCTATACATACTCAGCTTAAGCTGAGTTCTATCCACATGTTAACTCCTCTACCTCTATTTTTCTGATTTCTTTAATAGTACTCAATCTAGTTAGTATGCTAAAAATTTATTCTCAGATGATTTAATTTGCACATTCAGATTTACAACTTCATACTCTTAATAGGAAATAGAAATACATTTACTATACTATTCAGCCTTCATAATCAACATCAAGTACTAACTCTCTAATTATAAAGAACTCTACTTATACATATGCTTATTTATACTGTTGAAGACCTATCAATAGTTAGAGTAATCTAAGTTATTATTAATAGAAATGTACAGTAGCAATTTAAGTATAATAAAAAGTATTAGAAATAATATTAACTATCAGTGCATTCATTACTCATTTACTCATATCTATTTAATTTCTCACTAAATATACTCTTATAGCTCTATCATCTAATAGACTATCATCAGCACCCAGGGCAGATAGAGTAGACTTGAACCTAGTTGAGACTTCCAGTACTATTATATTTAACTCAGACCCTATAGATATGAAACTCCCTTCAGAAAACCCTGATATAGATATTATTATATTATTAGCTTAAGCTAAGCTCTGTACTCCCCTTCTGACAGCAGGTTTATCTAAGTTCCTATTAGAGATAATACTAACTAATGGTATCTATCTACTAGGAATAAAATATAAATGCAGAGGCAGCCTTCTTTATTTCTTTACTACTACTACAAGCTATATAAACCTCAGTTTCAAATGCCTATATTATTACATATGAATCTCTCTTAAAACAACCAGCTGATTGCCTAGTTCCTAGTTGTTTTAATATGATATCTGATGTCTCTACTAGAATAATAACAGCCTAGTATGAGAGCTTTAAAAGTAAGGTAGAATATGATATTACATAGTTCTTTCTGAATAATAGACTTTCAAGTGAGACTATCAATTGATTTCTCACATCACCCTATCTTTATACTATCACTAATGGACTCTTCTTTCATACTACCCAACAGTTCTATAATATCATCAATGGGGGCTTAATAACTAACAATGCATAAAGTAATGAATTTATTGATACTCTAATTTTTATAACATCTATCAATAGAATTATAATTAAAGCCACTCTCTCTTACTAGAGAGTAAATAATATTATTTATTAATTACTTAGACATCTTCCATTCAAGAACATCCTACAGTATGTATCTATATAACAGTTCTCAGAGTTAAATCAACAAATATATACTGAAATGCATACAGCCAACTAGTAATAGAATATACAATGAAAATTTCTAGCCTCTTCCACACTAATTTCATTGATCTTTGCATCTGATAAGATACAGCTCTTCATGCATCATAGGGATCAGGTATCTTGGCCTATTTACTTTACCATTAGAAATCTTCCACATAAAATTTACTGTGCATAAAAGACAATTAGTCTTCAGAAGATCATCTATCTTCCTATTATTAAGAAGATTGATTATATCATAAAGATCAGGCTTTATCATGCTTGTATGGCTGAGATACTTAAACATAAGTCTTACTATTAATATCCCACTGGTAGGTACTAATAATGCCATAGCTATTGAGATCTTAGGTATGACTGGCATGTTTGTTAAATGTGCTGATAGTTATATTTAATACTACTTTCTAGTATTAGCTAAATTTATAGCTGACTATGAAGAGCAAATCTTAATTACTAATATAAAAAATAATAGATATTATTTAATTTGTTTTATTTCCTCTTCAGAGTGTCAAGATCTATTAAAAGTCTTTTCAACACACACATATAGGTAGATGTAGGATCAGATTTAGTAGCAGTAGAATGATTCCTTATCTATTAATTTTAATATAATAATCTATAATATTAACTTCTTTATCTGATGCCACCCACAAATTAATATTTATGAAGTGATGATGATTAATATTCTCCACCAGTTACTTAAAAGTATAGTTTAGTATTTAGTTAAATGGCTTTAGGAAATAATGGTGGACCTTATCAAACCTACATGATAAATTAAGAATTAGGAAGCCCTATTAATGTCTCAAGCAGATAGAATTAAACAGCTTGATGACTAATTTAATTATATTTCTTACTACTTAGATCTTTAGCATTTTATCAACTTCAGCTACTTTAAATAGTGGTTTAAATTACAGTGCAAGACTCTATCATAACAGTTAATTTTAGTTATCACTTCTTTACTGCTCCATCATTTGCAACCTACCCTTCTATATGCTCATACTGTGGTTGACTTTCTATTCTGTGTATAGTACTACTCTCATGATGATAAAATCCTGAGATACTTAGAGAATACTTTAAAATGGATTGATACTCTTAAATAGGTATTTCATCATTATTATATACTTTATAAGAAATATTACCTATATAAAGTTAGCTACTTCAACTTTATGAAATTTTATGTTCTTGTCTACTATATCAAGTTCATTCATAAATACAGAACCCTGGATGGCTTTGATACTGAGTACAGTGAGATTAGCTATAAATATTATATAAAGGCCTATTACTGTAATACTAACAAATGTGTTGGCAACAAATAGCAGCTGATCAAACACAGTTAGTAGCATATATATATATTAAAGTTAGAGAATACATTACTTCATACTAATATTATTAGCTTAAGTACACTTACAGCTAAAGATCAACTTGGAATAAAGCTTATTACTGCATTAATAGTTATAAACTTACAGAAAATATTATAGCATCCATTAGGAGTAGATTACTACTAATCACTGGTATATCATATCACAACAGTGAGAGAGATAGTTAAGAGACTGGGTTATATCAAGAAGGTTTTTCTGAATATATTGCTAGTTTATATTGTAGATAGGTATTTTCAGCTTACTAGTATAAAGAATTAACACTCCACATTGCAATTAATACTTGACTATCACATACAGGTACATGAATCAGTCACTACATGGAAACAGGATAGGCAAGATCCATCTAACATAGATCACCTTGTTAAGAAGAAGATTCAATGCACACCTGCATAATAAGAAGTACTTGACAGGTGACAGTGAGATTATGTCTGATTGACTGATGAAAAGACTGATAATAGGAATAAGACAAAAGATATATCTTTTTAAGGGTAGATGATTGATCAGCTCTTACTGATATTAATTATGATTGATTCTAATGTTTAAGTGAAGAAGGATAGAAGGATCTCCAACTGAAATGAGAATATATGCTATACTGGGGCACTTATTAATATACTCTAATTGTGTTCCAGGAAGCCATATAATGTCCATGGCATGTATGAAGTGGAGATATATACAGACTCAGAGCCTAATTTATTAGATAATAATCCAGGTTGCCTATAGAAGCATCATTTCTATCCAGTGGAAATTATACAGTGAGATACTCACCTTATTCCAATATAGCTTAGTAATATGCATGTGGGATCCTCCACCAAACAATTCTATATCAATAATTATATTAACTGAAATCAATACAATAATTTGTATAGTGAAATGTAGTTAAAAGATGGACTTCAGACAGTAAATAAGTGATTAACCCAGTTAAAAGCTAGTATTAAAGAGAAAGTGGAAGATGAAGAAAGTAATATGAATGAGAAGAATGAGGAGGATGATAACTTAAATAAAGATAATATTTTAAATGAATTGAATAGTGATTTAGACAGCAGTTTGATAGATTCAGATGATAAATAGTAAGAAATTATAGAGAATATATTTCTTAGCTTAAACTAGCAGGTAGGAAAGGAACACATTCCTCAGCTTAAGTTAAGTAAGATAATTTAGCTTAAGCTAAGGAATGTGCTTCTCTCAACTGGCATGCAGGCTAAAGTCTTATTTAAGTATTCTACTAGCTTAAGCTGAGAAATGTGCTCTAGTCCTACCTGCTAGCTTATACTGAGGAATGTGCTATTATTTGAGTTATAATGCATACTGGTATTTATTTAAGTAGATTGGTAAAAAAAAATAAGTAACTATATGCTTGAGTTCAAACTCAGGTCATCACCTTAAGGGGTGATTGAATCACAT
This sequence comes from Emmonsiellopsis sp. PD_33, assembly GCA_032988165.1. Lineage (NCBI taxonomy): Eukaryota > Fungi > Ascomycota > Eurotiomycetes > Onygenales > Ajellomycetaceae > Emmonsiellopsis > Emmonsiellopsis sp. PD_33. Next base: position 42,646 of record JANTQF010000020.1, read on the forward strand.
AACTTCCATGTTCATATAGATCAGTTAGCTACTAGGGTTAATGAATTTATGAGAATGATTCTAATAGATTAATTATACAAGTATCTATACATCTATTACTGTTTGGTATTACTTATCTAGATAGCTTATTTTTTGACTAAAACATATTAAATCTTAATAATATGATGTGATCTCATTGTGAAATATATCACAAGTTCTATTGAAAAGCTAATGCATGCTAAATACATGAGTTTCAGTAGTAGGATTATGTGGCTGTGATGTGATGACACACTTGATTATAGGTGTGATAAAATATATATATAATTTATACCCCCTACTAGTAGCTAATATTTACTACTACTATAGCAATGCCACATCAACCAGTTTATATAACACCCACTGATAGATGGCAACTTAAACAAAGTCATAAGAGCTAGCTATAAAAACACATTATAGGGCTGTAATGTCACATCTTCATCCAGATCCCCTCTAGAGTAATTGAAGGGATCTGAATAGTGACTTTTTAAATCTGCATGTATTATACTAACAGCCTAATAGGGGTTCAAACCTAATAGAGAGTAGTATGAACTCTATATTTTATTTTATAGTAGTAGTATTAATCCTCCAGGGTGACCTAGTTTAAGCTACAGAATGAGTTAGCTATAAAAACATACTTTAAGATCATACTAACATCATCATCCTTATCAGTATCAAATTGATTATACTGAGAAGGAAGATAACTTTTTACTGCATAGAATATAATAGCTTAGGATTTAAATCTAGTTAAGTGTAGCATGAATTTTATATTTTATTTCATAGTAGTAGTATTAACCCTCCACTGGCAGAGCAGTCTGGCTTAAGCTGAGAGATGTGGTTTAAGTCCTTACACTATATATAGTGAGATCAATATTTCTTTAACTCAGACATATCAGAACTACCAAGTCTATAGATATATTACTATCATATGTTTACTACTAATATAATCTAACATTCATTGTGCCTTCAAATGTTATCACTATTTTTTATAGATATATATAAGTTAAGCATTCATTTCATCCTTACTACATAATTAAACAGCATGATATTATAGAGCATACTATGTAAGTAAATAGTGCTCAAAATTAAGGCATTCTTAAAGGTTGATAGTATAGCATATTATGATATATATACATCATTGAAGAGGGGGATAGCAAGGTATAGGCTTCTGGGTTTAAATTTATAAAGAGAGTAAAGTAAGAGGAAACTACCACTAATATTCAAGTATGTATATGAGAGCCACTCTCAGATATTCTAAAATATCCCATCAGCAGCCAGGAATAATTGCCTGGATGCTATAGCTCAGTGGTACAAGAACAACCAGAGATGATGCAAGTCATAGAGGAATAAGAGGTTGCTTGATAGCACTGTGACTGTTAATAAAAGTAATGATTATATATTAGTGAATAGCTAACTAGAGGATTAGAACAGTATTATCAACCTTCAAAGATAAGAGGAAGACTTAAAGGAGAGAGTTCTAATAAGATAATGTGCTCAGCAGATAATGATATACAATTTTGAAATAGATTTAGAAGTAATATGTCTAGTTGATGATTTAATACTAGAGACAGATGATAAGAAGACTTAGAAAGGAAATAATTTGAACTGTGTACTATTAAGCTTTCTTTATAAACTTATTAAAAGGAAGCTTTCAATAACCTACAATCAGTATAAAATATAGTATCTAGGCTTTAATCAGTTTGATCTGGTACAGATATGCAGTGAACATTCTTTTTAAATAGCAATGAAAAAGATAGATACTCATGACTGGGAATAATATAAATTCTATGTCACTAGCAAGATGGAATAAATTGTTTTGAAGCTGGGTTTTTAGGTACATATACTGCAATTTATTGTCAATAATTACCAGTCAAAAAAGGCTAACTTGAACTTACTAGTGAAAAGGGGTACTCCTGTCTGCTGCTGATTGATGGATAAAGTGTTATATATAATTCTTTATTTATCTTCTTACTTATTTAAATATAAACTTCACTTTACAGGTAAAGTTTATTAGTATTTCTCACACCTAAATTCTTTTTTTACATCTACTGTTGCACCCAAACAAACATCAATGTTATATAAGAACTTTAAGTGTTAGTAAGTATGAACTTTTTACTCAGCTCTATATACAGTATTCAGCTTAAGCTTAATTCTAACTTAAGCTGAGGACTCTATACTTGAAATTTACTAACTAAAATATAATAGGTACTTACTACAATAAATTCTTATTCTATGATCATATCATTCAGACTTACATGAGTCTCAACTACACTCTCATATTCTATATAGTCCTCAGCTTAAGCTAGAGCTAAGCTTAAGTCAAGTATTATTTACTCAGATATCACTGCATCAGCTCTAACTTAAGCTGAGGACTGTCTGCCACAACATACTGAATGCAAAATAATAGATCCCAAATAAGAGTAAAATGACTCTATAATACTGAAAATATCCTAGAGTAAATGCAGCTGATGTCTAGAGGAATGATTTCCAGGCTGATTAGAGAATAATAGTATCTTCACTCTCTCATGAAGGAATTAATTATAATTAAAACATTATAGAGAATTAATTAGCATTATTATCATCAGAGTCTTTTAATGTAAGTCTAAGTCAATGAAATGAATCTCAGCAGCTCAGCAAACAAATTAGTTAGAGATATGATTTATAGTCTATTCAGATGATGTTAGCATCTTCTCCCCCTCAGCTCAGCTAACAAATTGATTCTCAAAGTAATATCATTTACCCAGATCTGTTAGAGGTTTAGATTGATTATTTCAATATGTCCTTCTAATACTATATTAATCCTCATTGACATTTAAGTGTTTAGAAACAATTAGTGAGATATTTACAAGCATTATAATTAATAGTAAGTAATAATAGCTTTCCATCTGCAGATGTCTAAGTTCATTAACTATTAATAAAATTATTTGATATAGAGCTTTTAGAGTCATGAGAGCTATAATACTGAGATTGATGTAGAGGGGTTTCATAAGTTGGAATGATAGATCTATTATAATGATGTAGTAAGTATGATTTATTTTTCTATCTTTCTTAACTATGCAATGAATACTAACTACTAGAAACTGCTGAGTAGGATCTTTCTAATGATGATTTTAATCTAAATGTAGGGAGAAATTAGAAGAGGCATAGGACTGATGGTGCTCTAACCCCAGGTACCTTCAAAAATGAAATTAACAGTTTGAAAAGTAAGGATAGATTAGATCTTAATATAGCTTCAGAGCTATACTATAAACTTATGGGTAATAATATTATTCAGGACTTGAGGTGAATAGAGATTATAAGACAGAGCAAGGCAGATTGTTCAGTAACAAACAGAAGGATTTTAAACATGGCAAAGAACCTCTTGGCTATATAGCTATTTACTGGGGTTAACTGGGAACACAAGGTTGATGCACACCTAACACTATAGCCATTAATAGTTAGTAAGAACCATATGAATCACCTCATTATAAGCACTTGACTATTCACTAGAGATCATGATAATTAGGATAAAAGTGAGTTTGGGTCAGAGCTTGATAATGAAGATAGTGTACCTAAAATCCTATCATCAGAAGAGGCAAGGAAGGTATGTATATAATACCCTAAATTGAAGTTTTCTAGTATAGATAGAAGGCTATCTAACATGCAATAAATTGTTAATGATGTAGGTACTCAATGAGGCCATTTCAATACTAAATTTTAGAAGGTGGTAGATGTATATCACTTTACTAAACTGAGTAATTTAAGGGGATAGATTATATAGTTATTAAGGGATGATAACTTTACAGCAGTATCTGGGGAAGGAAAGGTATATATTATACTAGTAGAGCCAGAGGTCACTTAATAGCATATAGGATGCAAAGGGTTATTTTCTGTCTAATATTATTATACAAGGTATAGTCAAGTGTTTCTTTAGCTGGAGAGTATTTGGGCTGGGTGTTAATACTCTAACAGCAAAGTAGTTTAATTCAATTCCAGTCAGAGTAGTGGCAGTGATGGCAGGTGGGATATACCATGCAATAAGAGAGTATGAAGGGATAGAGACACATAAGGTATCTAAGGTAGAGGCTTTTCAGAGTAAGTATAAGGTATTATTTACTGGATATAACATCAATCAGTGCTAACATGCAGTGCAGGGGTATACAAACAAATATATAATACATGGTGTAAATAGGAGGAGCTGCAGAAGATAAAGGTTGCAGAGATCTTATAAAAGAAAATAATAAAGATAGTAGAAAGAAAGGTAATAATTAAGAAGAAAGAGGCATAATTTATTGAAAGTGCTTTTATTGATTTAATTGAAGATCTCAAGGATATTGAGTAGTAGTAATTATTATGTTTGTAGATCATAAATGTTAATCATATTAATATGATTATGAGTTTACTGTTCTTAGCTTAAGCTAAGAAGAGTATAGTAACACAGTATTAACTATCCTCAGCTTAAGCTGAGAACAGTGTGTTAATTGAGGAGAGAGTATCAATTGAGGATATTGTGCTAATTAAGGAAAGTATGCTAATTCAGAATGGTATGCTAATTGAGAAAAGTGTGTCAATTAAATATAGTGTGTAAACTGAAGATGGTGTGTTAATAGAGAATAACATATTAATAGAGAATAGTGTGTTAATTAAGGAAATTACATCAATTAGAGGATGTATTTAATAAAAACAGTTAATTTTGAATAGCATGCTATATTATGAATTATAAAACATGTAGATATATTACAAGATTTAGAAATAATAACTGATATATACTGGGTATAATTCATAGTGTTCTAAAGATGTGTGAAGTTTGCAGAAATACCCAGCCTCTAGCTTGCATAGATTATGAGGCTGATGTATAGATCAGAGAGATGAGCTAAGCTATTAAATCTTACTAAAGCTGTTAAGCTACTCCTAGCCAGCTCTTAGCTAAGAAATAAATTGCTAATGAATATAAATTACATTTTCCTTATTATTTGATAGTTTTAAATATATTATTATATTAGTTATTTACTAACTGAGGTCTTCTAGCTGTGTCTGTATATCTATATCTGATGTTTGAAACATTCCTTGAAGAAGCTTCTCTTAAATTATTAGTAATAATATGGTGGGGATCTACCATTGAGTCAGATCAATTTTTCACTGAGGCTTTTTACTACTAAGTATAATTATAAAGATAAATATTTTTCTTTCAGAGTGAGATCTCATCTGTTCATTCATTCATTCATAGATTTCTCTTGTGTGTGTATGCATCTTTAAAATAGATTTTTTATTTCTTTTATATGTTATCTTATCATTCTATTATTATGTTGTTTTATACTATAGATTGCTAATACATTCCTCTACTTCAATATTAATATTAATTCTTTTCTTGTGTTTGCTACTACTCTATTCAGTGCTACCTGATGTGCACATTCTATCCCTACTTTAATAATATTTACTTTAAAGTATTTTCTTTATAATTAGAGTGATAACTAGGTGCATCTATAGGATTCTTCATTTCTAAATGATACTTAATGATAAAGTTGAATGTAAAGAGTATTTTCATTCATTATATCTAATATCTTACTAACTCTATTATTATTATAAAGTACTGTAGATTAGTATAGTCAGATAAAACTGTCATGAAGAAATATATATCATATAAATAGTAATATTATTATTTAAATGCTATGAGAATAGTGAGGAGTTCTTAATTATATATACTATAATTATACTCTACTAATGATAAACTTTATAAATAATATATAATTAAATGTTATTATTCATTATTTAAATCTAATTATAAGAGAATTGTATTCAGTGTGAAATCTGATGCATCTAACTCCACCTGAAGTTTTCAATCTAAATTAAAGTGTATAAGGATTGAGATCTTTATAAATGTACTTTTTAGCTCTTAGAAAGCTTTCTATGTATTAATATTGAAAAAGATTATTTTTCAGTTCTAATCTTTCTATATTATATCTTTTATAAGTATAGATAAAAACTGTGCTTTCACTGTGAATCTATTTATAAAATGATAATAAAAATTTATAAATTCTAGAAATATTTAAACATCATAGATACACTTAAATTCTAATTAGAAGAGAATAGTATTAATTTAACTCTATTATATTTTAATGCTGTTTATACTGATTATAAAGCTAAGGAAATTAATGTAATTCATATAAAATATATATTTACTAAATTTTATATATAATTTATAAGTGTGTAGGTATTTCAGCACTATATGCACATATTTATAATATTCTTCCTCTGAGTTTAGGTAGATGATAATGTTATTCATGTAGATAATACAGTAAATATCTAAAAAATTACTTAGAGCCTTATTAATATAGAATTAAAATGTTACTAGTATATTTATGAGTTTAAAGAGGACTACTTGATATTTAAAATGATTATAACACATTTAGAAAGCTATTTTCCACTTATTATCTTTATATATATATAGTTAGTGATATACATTGTGAAGATCTAATTATAAGTAGATTTTTATACTAGTCAGCCTATTAATTATTTTGTTAATCAAGGGGAGAGAATATTAATTCTTTATACTAATAGTATTAAGCTTATAGTAGTTTATATAAAGATATATAATTCTATCTTTTTTTAGAATGAAAAATATCAGTACACCTACAGGGCTTTTTAATGAGTATATTCATTTTTTTTAGATTAGATTCTAGGTATTCATACAGCACCTCTAGTTCTTTAATAGAGAGATTATAGATCAATTAGTAGGGAAGTTCTTTTCTAAATATCAAATTAATTGAATAATTATATTATATATGTTCTGAGAGTAATCCTGCTGCAGCTTCTAAGAAAACATCTTTATATTTATAATAAACTTCTAATATTACTAACTTTCTATTTAGAACTATACTGAACAGAGTAATTAGTTTGTTTCTCTCTAATTAATATAAGTAAATAATATAAGCTACACATTTAATTCTAACTACTATATCTATCTATTTTATGATGATGATTTCAACATTATTAATATATAGTATATAGTATATTCAGTATGATTTTAATCATTAGATATTGAGATTTACAGTCTTAAGTTAGAGGAATCTTAAGATGATATTATAGTCTTTCATATTCATTACTTCAAAGTAAAAGCTCTGATTATGAGAGAGTTTCTTATCATTAATTGCATGTATATACATCTCATATTAATTATAAACTATAATTTAGTGTTTATTAATTATGCTAATTCAGCATAAATCTTTATTACTCTTTCTAAGATATACTTTTATCTATTTTTAGCTGATAAAATTTACTTCTATACCCAAGTTAATAAGTATTCAGATAATAACTAATCTTTGAGGTGTTTTTAGTTATATCTTAATCACTATTACTTCTTTACTGTACCTCTATTCTATTTTATTTACTCCCAGTATTATAGTAGTGCTTAGCACTGAGGAATCTAGTTTTTTAACTCATACTTTTTCATGTACTTTTTGAGATGAAGTTCTCAGCAGTTATTAGAAATATAATCTAATTTATTATAGTAAGAGTATTTGAGGTGCAGGGTAAATCTAGATCATAAGAATTAGTCTTTAAGTATGTAGTTTGAGGATTTTTCCCTTTTAAACTCTGTTTTTATCTGAGAATCAAAAGACTTCTTCTTACACAGTGAATTTATAGTATTTTCCTATTTAAATGAGAAGAGTTTTTAGTTCTTATAATGCTACTTCATCTTATATAGAAATATCAGTATCTTTTTATAATCTTTAGGATCTTTCTTCATTAGGTGTATATGAATTTGAATTTCCTCTTAATAGTAGTTTATTAGATTAGAATTATACTATTTCTTCTGGATCTTATAGAGTAAGTATTTCTCTAGATTGAGAAGATACTTGGTGAAATCTTAAATAGATTAATTATTTTATTATTATATATTTATATATCTCTTGATTGATTATCATTAAAGTGCATTTAAATTCATAAGATATAGTTATAACTATATATAGAGATCTTTCTAAATGAATAATAAATTCTTCAGATTTACTTTATAATTCTTATGAAAAGTATTTTATTAATAAAGAAATTTCATGATAAACTTCTATATAGCATTCTAAATATAGTATTTTTTAATAATATAGTAGTCTTCATTGCATTTAAATTTCATTTCAGTTTGAAATGATGAAATCTTCAAGCTCTAACATATTTTTTCTTTAATATTTGAAGGATGTATCAACCTTTAAATGAGTGATTCAGTAGGGTAACTAGATTGTTTCTATATGAGGCCTTTTCAAAATTTGATTCTGAGCTGTGGTTTTCTTCTATGCAATCAGTATAGCTACCTCTTAATCTATTAATTCATTTTATACTAGCTGATCCTCTAGTATCTTCATAATATATTTAATTTTTGAAATCTTCTATTATATCTATAGTTCTTTGATGCATTCTTTAATTATATGTAGTTATACAGTAGGTAGATATAGATCTTCATCATCTAACTCTTCATTATATATAGTTAATCTGTAGTTGAATTCCTGCAGAGAATCCTATAGAGGATTCTATAGAGGTTTAAGTTATAATTTATTATTACTGATTTCTTACTGTGCAGAGAAGTTAACATGCACTTAAGAGGTTTTCCTATGATTATTTATACTTTTTTTATGAGCTATTTTGTTGTTGTTCATCTATTTCTAATGAACTATTCACTTAGAAGTAAGTAAATAAAATTATAATATCTAGTATTAAATATAAAGACTTTTTCAATTTGAAAGGTGAACTATGAGTTATTGAACAGTATGATAGGAATAGATAGGTAAAAATGTATGTATATTTTAAATGTAGGAATTATATAGTAATAGGATTATTTGCTGGTTCTTTTCATAAGAAATCTGTGCAGTATATATATTGATAGCTAGCTACTAAATGCACATTATATGTGTATTGCTAGGCACACTACTAGATGCACTGCTGAGCCTAAGGTCCAAAATTTAAGATCTAAGAGCACAGTTGATCTATATGTGATGTATAGTCTTCTTTGTATGTTACACTATAAATATTAGTTAATATAGTTATAAAATCTAATACAGCCTATAAATTCTCTCTTACTGAACTCATCACAGAATTCCTACACTACATGCAAGCTCAGAATGCTAAGTACACTGAGATGCATAGAAGGATGAAAGTAAATAAAATAGATAAAATTAAGCACTTAAATTGAATAACTAACTGAGATAGTTTACTTCATTATAAGGGTTATATTTTCATCCCTATAGATCAAATAATAAGAAATGAAATTATAAAATTAAATCATAATAATCCTCAAGGGGAACATTTTAATGTTAAGTGTACTCTTAAGTGTATTCAGAGAAAATACTTTTAGTATGATATAATAATAAATATTTAAGAATATATATATATCTATAATATCTACTAATAAGTTAAGATATACTATTATAAGAAATATAGTTAATTAAAACTACTTTTTATTCTTACTTCTCTTTTTAAAATAATAATAATAAATTTCATTATTAAACTTTCATCATCCAAGTAGAACAGCAAGATCTATGATTTAATTATAATATTTATAAATAAATTAATTAAGTACACAGTTTATAAATCAGTTAATAAAGATATAAGTATATTAGAGCTTGTAAATTTAATATTTAATATCTTCACTAGATTTTTCAGTTATCTACATTATTAAGTAATAGACCATACTGAAATATTCAGCTTCAGTAAATACTAATTAATACTCTACTATCTTCTGAAAGTATATTAATAGTTAATAATTGCATTCCACCTTCAAATAGATGATTAAATTAGAAGGTAGAATTAGATACTTAAATACTATCTGCACATCTACTATAACTTCTATTAAAATAACTAGGCTAGATAGTTACTACTAGCACAGTTTTCTTATAATATCTCTACATATAATATTCTCAAAATGTCTCTTATAGAAGTACTAATGAGTTTTCAACCTAAATTACATCTTAACATCAAATTAGATACTAATATTGGGGAGGGAGAAGCACAGAAGACAACAGAATATATATATTATATAAAAGAAATATAGAATAATTTATGAGAATCTCTTCTGAAGGCTCAGAAAATATAGAAGAAATATTATAATTAGTATTATAAGAAGAAGTATTTTATAGTTAGAGATTAGATTATACTACACTCAAAAAATATTAGTATATTATATTTAAGTCTGAAGCTCAACTATCATCAACTTAACTCTTTTAAAATTATTAATAAGTGAGAAAAATAGGCATATAAACTGAAACTTACATCATAATATAAAGATATATAGTCTATTTTTTATATCTTATTACTTAAACTGTACCATGTGCAGCACAGCAAAATCCTGAAGGCTAAATCAATAATGATAGATAGAGTTAAGAAGTTTAAGATTAAAGAGATCTTAAAGAAATACAACTATTTTAATAGTTAGTAATATTTTATGTACTGGAAAAATATAATAGAGGCAGAGAATTCCTGGGAAAACACAGAAAACCTTAAGAATGTACAGAACCTAGTTGATAAGTTTAATATATAATTTAGTTATAAGATAATGAAGCTGAAGTACAGAGAATGCTACTAAAAAGCCTGCACTGCTAAGTAGTTAAATATACTACTAGGAATGGATTTGAATAGTATTACTGAGTATAAATATTATGTTGCTTAGGCAGTTATCCTATATTATTCTATTTATTAATTTTTATGGCCCAGTCTTCTCTTTTAAAGAGTATATACACTCAGCCAGGCTTGATTACAATGTCTGACCCCTTTCTCCTCTTTTAAAAGAGTTGAATACAGTGATTTTAGAGGATTACCATGTTGTATTTATAACTAATGAATGGATAAATAATAATGAGGTAGATAAATACAGCTAAAAACCTGTAGCAGGGTCTAGTGGTTTTTTTAATGATGCAATCTTTTTGATAGCATCCTTCATACTATTAATCTAAATAATAACTAGCCTATATATAGAAAGGGGAGAAGAGGAGGAATAAGTTTCTGAAAATTAAATCTCATTATTTCATACTAATATTAAAAGTTCTGAGAGATGCAATAGATAAAAAACAAATCAAAAAATGCTAGAGAAAACCTAAAGTGTATACCACATCTAGCCCAGAAGGGTAGGCTATTTCCATCAAAGTTAGAATCAATTAAGCACATCAAAATAGAATAATTATACTTATATAAAAAATCAGGGTAATATTAAATAACTCCTCTACCTCCTTCAATACTTTCTTATATTGAATGACTACTTAGCTTCATTACCACTAAATTCAGAGAGCAGCTGCATTGTGCCAGCATACTCAGACTTATCCAATAGATTTTCAAAGTAATTTAATTACTTAGTTATATCAATTAACTTCATAGTATTTATATATGCATTAATAAGAACCTACAGTGCAGTTAGCAATTAGTTTCTTTTTTTAATTAACTGCAGGAAAACTCACTATCTCACAGTAATAATAGTATTACACACACTAAAAACAGTAAGTCACATATAGATCTTCAGGAGGATAATAAAACACCTTCATATTAACCTTAATGATTAGATAGTAAACATACTCTTCATATTATTTTAGTAAGTATAGACTCTCAGTAGATCTCTTTTAGTATTTATTTTTCTTCTTTTTATTATTATTATTATTATTATTCTTATTCTTATTTTTCTTATTCTTATCCTCATCCTCATTATCATCATTATTCTTTAAGGTCTATATGGCAAGCTACATAAAATCTCTAGCTAACCAGATAGTAGGTATTAAGATAGCAGGGGCAGAAGCAGGATAGATTAGAATGATGAAAAGTATAGAGATAAATAGATAATTAAATATGCAGAGAGAAGTAATAATAGTAGAAGATAATATAGAAATATACACAGAAGAGAGACTATAGAAGAAGATAAAAGAAAAATCTTTATAATAAGAGAGTATAGTTAGAGAGAGATATAATGAAGTTTAAGAACTCTAAAGTAGAAGAGCATTATATAAAAGGATAATTAGTTTTATAAGAAGATTAGAAAAGAAGAGAGAGCTCAACAGTACACACTCTCTACACACATGTGATAATGTAGGAATTTAGGGGGCTATTTCAAATTAATATTTTTTTTTTGTTTTAGACTATCAAAATACACCTATTAGTAATTTCTAAGACATGATACCTCAACAACATGGAAGAAATAAAAAAAACAGTATATTATACTCAAGTAATATTATATAGCTGTAACATGTAAAAAGCAAAATAATCATCTAACTATGTAGATACACATTCAGGCTGAGTATTCTAAAATAAAGTATAATTAGTATGTAAAGTATTTATAAATTAGTAGAAAATATTATAGACACTCAGATAAGAAGATATTATACTAAAGTAAATAATAAGTAGGATAGTGAATTAAATTATAACACTAACATTTAATGAAGAAAATAAAAGAATATAGTAAAAGTAGAGAATATATATATTTATAGGTACATTAAATTACTGCATATCAAATTACCTACCTACCATCACCTAGGTGCTTGATTATGAAAAACAAATATTAACTGCACTACACACTGAATTACCTAGCAATAAAATTGCTGATTTCTATAATATAATTAACTTATAGAATATAGAACTATCTGACTATAATAGTCTAAACCTTCTATTAAGTAAAGTAACTCAAATCATCTATAAAGTATAACAGCTTAAACCTTCTATAAGTATAATAGTCTAAATATTTTCTAATATATATTATATATTAACCTGATTCTTCAGCTACAACATGGAAAATCTACAAATCCACTGGAAGTCAGCTCCTAAAGGGGGGGGGTAGTTATAACACATAAAGGAGATCATACATTACATGTAGATTAACTACACTCTCAGATCTTGAATCTCAGACCTCAGACTCAGCAGTGCACCTGGCAGAGCACCTGGCAAATGTGCACATAGTACACACTTAGTAATTAGCTATTAATATATATGCTACACAGATTTCTTATGAAAAGAATCAGTAAATAGTCCTATTACTATATAACTCCTACATTTGAAATATATATATATTTTTATCTGTTTATTCTCATCACACTGTTCAATAACTCATAGTCCACCTTTCAAATTAAAAAGCCTTTATATTTAGTGCTGAATATTATATAAACTGTGTTTATAAATTCTCTTTTTCATAGCAATCTTAGAAGTTATGAGAGGCTGTATAAATAATTATAATGATAATTTAGAATTAATAATCTTAATAAACTCATTAACTCATATAAATAGGAGAAATGATGGGACTATAATAAGAGATACCTCTAAGTTGATTTTAAATACTATCTTTAGTGCTCTTAGTTTAGTATCTAGCTCTTTACATATAGCATAGACACACCTAAAGGGCTATTAAGACTGTATTAGATACAGGGCAGTAGTATTCACATCTTATGAATAGTATTCATAGGTAGTATTAGAATTAAGTTCCTAGAAGTAATAAACTAATCTATAATTCAATGCCACCAAGAATCTAAGAATAATATAGGTGAGAAGCTTAGTAGTCTTCTCTACCTCTATCTTATTATTTAAAATTCTCTTTCTTATAGGCCTTTTGTCATTCATCAGCATCCAGAAGGTAGTAAACAGCTGATATATAAAGCTAATCCTCTTTATATATGATATATTGATTTCAGGTGCAGGAGATTTGTAGTTAATATCATTATTCTTAAATATAAAGAAGTATACAAACAGTCTCTTTATATATTTATTGAGTTAGTAGCATTCTTCTATATCTATTACTTAGAGTATTAGACTTACTTTATTAAGATTAGTAAAATCATTTTGATAATCAGCCTTGACATTGATTTCTAACTGGCCATCAGAATCAAAAACCTCAATAAGCTCTTAGATGGTACTTTTTAGTGTTGAACTTTCTTCTGTACTACTAACTAGATCAGTAGGAGATGAAGGTATCTTAGAAGATAACTTAATCAGTAGACTAAACATTAGAGAGTCTATTATTATTTGATTCTCTTCTGCACTACTAGTAGTATCAGCAGGGAATATGAATGTCTTAAGAGATGACTTGACCTACTAATTAGATGTTAGAGAGTCTATTACCATTTGACTATCTTCTGTATCACTGGTGGTACTAGCAGGGGATGTAGGCACCTTAGGAGATGACTTAACCAGTAAATCATCTTTTGAGATTGAATTGTCTTTTGAGATTAGAGTGTCTTTTAGAATTGAACTGTCTTTTAAGATTAGATCATCCTTTAAAATTGGATCATCTTTTAGAATTAGACTATCTATTTCAGCATTGAATGATATAATAAAAATAATATTATATCTTAAAGCTTCAGTGTTACCATCATCATCATCAAAGCCAGCTGGATGTTTGTGCTTGTTGGATTTCTCCTGAATCTCAAACTGAACTGCTCACTACTATAATAGTATATCTAATTTAGCTACTTTATCTGCAAAGAAGGCTGCCTTACATTAAATGATTTATAAGGTTACTTAACTAATTCTAATGCCAACTAATCATTCTAGATAATATGGATCTAGAAGGAAGATCTATTAAGCTTCTAAATTAAAATGGATGATACTATTACTCTTCAGCTCTTTTAGTTAGTCATTATGATCTTTCTTTATAAGATGATTAATTAGGTTCAGTCCTCCAGCCACATAAAATACTAGATCTACTGATATGCATACAGTGAGCTGATCATCTTCATTTACTAGAGAGTTAATAGTGTGAAACTCCACATGTTAGATCTAATTATCAAGTATATTTAATGTCAGTTTAGTAGCTCTGAAATCTGAAGCACAAGTAAAGAGTAATAAAGACCTATGATTACTATTATAGCTGGCTATTATCATTAGTCTCTCTGATTAATATGCTGATGGGGTTCACTATGTTAGTGATAAAAGCTTTTAGAACTTAAAACTGAGCTCTTTAGATTTAACTGATGAATAGATTGATGTGGATGTTTTGAAATTAAATAGTGTTTTGAGATTAAATAGTGTTTTAGGATTGAATGCTATTTTAGGATTAAATGCTATTTTAAGATTGAATGATTACTAATTCTTACTGTATTTTCAAGTCATTGAATAGATTTATTTACTGAAGAGGTTAATGATGATAATCTAGTAACTACCTGTGATATATCTATTATTATTAAGGGGTTTCTCTGCTCATCTAGTAGGAATATCTATTACATTTAATAGGTCTTAGCTGATGCATTTATTAATGATATAGATCTTAGATTGCTTCTTATAGCCAGTATCTTACTTAACTATATAGTAGTTAGAGAGTACTGTAAGCTATTTATTGAATCTAGTCTTAAGCTAATTTAGATTCTATACTGTACAGTCTATAGCTTTATTGATCTCTTCATCATATAGGGTATCTATAATAATCTAAATGTGAATATCAGAATGAAAATGTTATAAATAGAGGATGTAATATAACTTACTGGCTGACTTGAAGCTTCTTTACCAAAGTTAGCTCTAAAGTTAGCAGGGTAGTAGTGAGAAGTTGGCAACAGATCAGGGCTAGGTGTAAAGGTCAGAATGAAAATGTTATAAATAGAGGATGTAGTATAACTTACTAGCTGAGCTTCTTCATTAAAGTTAGCTTTAAATCTCTGATATTAGCAGTGTGGTAGTAATAGTAAGTTAGTAATAGATTGAGCTGTTATAGTATTACAAGAAGTTAGTTGAAAAGCTTGTAGGCTTCTCAGATAAATAATTGAGTTAAGAGCTGAATTCTAAAGCTTAAATAGATTTAGCTCTATTTATAAGGTTGAATGGGAGTAGCTATACAATATATCATAAATTATTACTAAACCTTTATATTCTAATAATATTAATCTTACTATGTAATTACTTAACTCTCTCCTTTCAACAACCTTAATCTTATAATTTGATTATTTAACTCTCATTACTTTAATTCAAATACTTTCATTAAGATCTTTTGTTTGTATACTTTCATCTATATGATTTCATTCAGAATTTTAAATACTTTCATTAGAATACTTTCATTAGAATACTTTCATTAGAATACTTTCATCAGAACACTTTCATTCAATGCTTTTAATCTAGTAATCTTACTTTAACTATCTATTCAATATTAAAATATCATTTAATATTAAAATAACATCTAATATCAAAACAACTTAAACCATATCAATCAATAAGAACTGTAAATACTAGCTAAATGGTCATTACTAATCAAATCCCTACTTATAACAATATGAGCCAGGGAAGAGAGGCAGTGTGCCTGGCACACACTATATAATACTAAAAAAAAGTGACACTAACTACTAATTTCATATGAGAGAGACATATAAATGAAGAGCAACCTATCATTTCAAATATAATCTAATTAAATATGACTTCCTGCTGAATGATAAAGCTAATAGAGGTATACCTACTAATACTACATAATCCACTTTAATATACTATATATACACTGACTAATATTTAACAGCTATCAGGTCAAAGTGACAATATAGAATCTATCTCAATGATAAGCTCCTAGAGATATTTCCAGTATTATCTGAATACTAGTGCTATTTTTACTCTAATAAGTAATAATTACTTATTAAGTTTAATTATAGTACTCACTCAATCAGATGATCTGACTAACATAGTGTAGAATATATGAGCCTGCTGTAGAATAGAGGAGAGGTAAACTTCTTAATCTATTAGATGATGAAGTTTAAAGATTAATTTATCTATACTAGATGCAGGCAGCCTATCTATTTTATAGTTAAGTTGAGTTGATAGCCAGCTAATATAGAGAAACACTGTAAAATAATTATCATTTACCTGGAATAATAAAGCTGTAAGTTGTGCTGGAACTTTACTGGTAGCATTAAATTATAAAAGGCTAAAAATAAAAATGAGTGTTATTTCCACTATCCTCAGAAGAATTTCTACTACTACAAATACAAACTACTGAGTTAGTCTAGTTACTGATATCATTTCAGCAACAAGTAGATTCAGTGAATAGTAGAGGAGATATATAGAAATAGGGGTAGTAATATTAGTAGTACCAATCTCCCTAATAGATGGAACAAGTAGGATGCTACTGAATCTGATCTTTAAGTTATATTTTACTAGTATCTATAGCTCTCCAAGTCTACTATCATCATCTATAATGACTATGACATATATGTACAAGCAGCAGACAATGAAAATAAACTTAGAAACCTTATTAGTAATAAGATGATGAATAATATGAATATTTAGATAATTTAGGATAATAAGAATCTGACATGCAAGTAGAGAATAAAATGGATTATAGATGTAATAACTAACTACATGAGATATAGAAATAGACTTTAAAGGCATCAGATATAATATGTAATAGATGATGAGTATTAAATACTTCAAATGACTACTCATTTTGATAACATTAAGATTAATTGAGGATGTTTAATATTAAAATAATATATAATATTAAAATAGAGTAGATTACACACATCAGTCTAGATAATAATGAATCTTTACTTTGAGTATGTTTTTCAATATACTAACAGTTAATAATAGTACTAATAGCTGATGACTTCAATTTCCTCTGTAACCTCCTCTTTAATATCTACCTTTTTACCCACAATGGCATCTCAGCTGGTTTTAATTCAATTAAATTATAGGAATCAGGCATATTCTCTCATCTGATTAACTTGTAGAGATTATGTGGATTCCTCATCCCATTAATTGATAGATAGCTTGTAATGCTAATAAGATTATCATTATATATATATATATATATTTGCATCTGGCCTGCCATTTAGTCACACATATGAATAAATGATAGTTAATAACTTCAGAACAACTAGATGTCTAAATCAGCTAAAGAGACATTATCTACTAATTATAAAATATGTGTATAATATCTGATTTACCATATAATATAGTTATAAAATCTTAACAGACTGTAAGTCAAGGGGTCTGCACAGGGCATAATTTAATTGGTTATGTTAGCTCAGGCAGGCTAGATATTAGTGCTATATAATATTAAATATTAATAAATCAACATTGGTAGGTGTTAGCATCATGTGATATTAAACATTAATAGATTAATATTAGTAGTTGTTACCATCATATGATATTTAATGTTAGTAATATAATATTTATGATTACTTGTTGATAGTTGCTAACAGTTCATAGAATAATTAATATTAATAGTTGAATGTTAGTGTAGGTTATATCAAGCCTATAATAATTTGATGAGAAATGTAAGAAAAATACTTGTATTTTAATGTTTTTTTACTCACTATCTTTTAGTCACATAATATACTTTAATTTCTCTACTCTAATTTCCTCTTTTCATTTTATTCTCAACAACCTATATGTTCTATCTCTTCACTATATATATATTTTATACATCTATACTATTAGTATATTTATCTCTCTTTCTACTGAATGTCTCTCACTATCTTCTAGGCTCTATCTAGGCTTCAATCCTTCTATTTTCTTATAAATCTTTAGTGTTGGAGCCCTGACCATGAGGCCTGCAGTATGTAGCTCATAAATGCATGATCATATAACTCTCCAATTATATGATCTCACATTCTCACTTAGCATACTTAGATAGCTGGGTGCACCACTTAAATGCAAGACCTTAAGCTTTCCACACTATCAGATTATAGCCTCTATATTTCTCAAAAATACCACTTTTCAATGTGCAAACAACTGTTAAGCTTCCCAGGTGCAGGCCTGGTCAAAAGAACACCAGATGTCAGCCAGGAATTGAGGGGATAGAGCTACTAATAGGGAGAAATCTCAAGATTAATTTTTAATGGAGAAAGACAAACAACAGGCAAGAGAAGCAGCATATAGAGCATAATAGAAGGTAGAGTAAGAAGCTTAATCCTAATTATTCTAATTATATGTATTAGGAAGCTTCAACTCTCCTGAGCCTGAAGAAGGGCCATCTACATCCTCAGATACAACTAGGAAGATTCAGAGTAATTCAAAAATGATAGATATAAATACACAACAACATGATAACTTGGAAGATCACAGTTGCAGCTGTGATGCTACTCTACAGGCAAATAATAGGAGAACTATTATAAATAGAGAGATTATTGTAGATAGGGAGTTCATTGTGAAGAACTACAAGAAACTTACAGATAGTAGTTTATCCTCTGATACTGTACTCTCTCTCATTAAAGATATACTAAAAGACTGTTAGAAGATGCATATTCAGACTTAAATCAATTTCATTGCTTTAATTTATTAAATACTCTCTATTATCTACACTTTTCATATTAATCTATATGAGAGCTTCCATTGAGACTATAAGAATATCAGTATCAAGATTGCTGAGAACAACAAGCTTGCTGTAAACTTAAACTACATAATCTAGAGAAATATATTTAAAATGAAGATAATTTTGATTTAAGTCAGCAACATCATCTTGAAGAGTCAGAAGAAACTGCCCAAGAAGATTGATAAAAATAGCACTGAGGTAGACATTTAGAGATACAAGAGACATTATATTTGAGAAGCTCTGTATGATTCTCTCAAATAAGATGTAATATTAAATGCTCAGGTGGCAATCACATCTTCAGATAGTATAGAAGACTCTATTACCCTGTAAGACTAGCTTGAAGATACTTATTAGATGCATGTAGAGGACTTACAGCACAAACTTTTCTAATGAATTATAAACATCTTAATTACTGAATGCAGTAATAATATAGTTATTCATACTATAAACTGATAAAAAGCTATAGAGAATTTAATGTATTAAGGCTGAGAGCTCTCAGATAACTTCCTCCATTAGTGATTTCTCAGTAGTCTTAGTAATTACATCATATATTTTATGTAAAATTTCTTGAAGAATAACTATCATAATCACCTAAAATCCTACCTCTCAGAATGAAATTTAAATGACCTCATTAATAATCTCATACATTAGAAAACTATTATTAACACTAGCAAAGAGAAGGGTCTCAAGGCTGGCAGCAAGAAGGATAATAATAAAGATGACACCAAGGATGATAAAAAGAGTACTAAGGCCTTTCACAAGAATGAATAGAAGTGCTTCTATTACAATGAAACTAAGTATATCAAGTCTAAATGTAAGTTTAAGAATCATAAGAATCAGTTAAAGAAATAGTAGGCTATAAATAAGGATAGGATCAAGGCTTTAGCCAAGAAAGAAGTGAAATCTACTGAGAATAAGAATAAAGTGGATGAGAATAAAGACTTTGCAGGTCCATTAAAGAGTCTATCTGCTATCTTAAAGAATGTTACATTAGAAGGCCTTACTCATCATATTAATTCAGTAATTCAGTATTTTAATACTGAATTGACCTGGCACATTCAGAATAATTACAGTCTATTTACATCTATCTGAAAGTCTATAGTAGATGAGTTGAATCCCATTGAGGATGTTAGTAGTGATTTAATCTATTCTGAAGGAATTAGAGAGACTATTATCTCTCTCACAGATAGTAATAAATTTATCCTCTTAGAGGCTTACTACATACTATAGGCTGCTAACAACCTTATCAGCTTTAATAGTCTGATAATCAATAGATTTGATTTCAAATTTCTTTACAATAATAAAGAGCTCTCTGAATTTAAGTTCTATAGTCTAACTGGGTTGATTTATTATATATCACTCTCTAAGCATAGAGTCTTTCTCATTCACAGTATGAAATCTACTGTAATAGCTGGGGCAGCTCAACTTATCATCAACTACAAGAATATCATCTATATCTGACACATTTGATTTAGTCACTGCAACATGCAGGATGTCATCAAACTCTCTAAGAACCCTATTAATAGCTTTGAAGTCAAGGGGGGGCTAGACCTACCTTTTTATGAGATGTGCAAGTTAAATAAACTGAAAAAGCAAATATCTTATGAACCTATATTAAGATTAATAACCTGTAGAGTATATCTATACTTTGATATCACTAATAGTAGCAAAATGTTTGGGGATCTTGACAATTTTACACCTAGTCTACAGGGCTATAAGTATCTCCTTTTAATAGTCAATAACACTACTCACTACAAGACACCTTATTTTCTGAAATTGAAGGCTAATCTTCTAGATACTATAGAGTTCCACCTTAATCATTTTGATAGCATGGGAATTCATGCTAGCTTTACCTGATCAGATGGTACTACAGAAGCTCTTAAAGCTAAATGTCAGATAGTATTTATAAAATAGAGTATAAAGTGAGAATCAATGGAGTTGTATGCATCTCATCAGGATGATGTTTGTAAACATGTGATATAGACTATAATCTTAAAAGTATGTTACTTGATGTTGCAGGTAGAACTATCATTTCACCTCTAAACTGAGATGATTCTTATGAGTTTCTTTCTCATAAACATCTTCCTGATGAGTGCTGAGTTATTCTCTGAGGTAGTTGCTGTAAATTACTTGAAGTACATTATACTCTATAAAGTTTGGAATGGAAAATCATATACCTATATAGAAGATTTATGAGCCATTGAAAGTTCTGTTTATATCCTTAAAGAGGGTAAACATTATGATG
Source organism: Emmonsiellopsis sp. PD_33 (assembly GCA_032988165.1). NCBI lineage: Eukaryota > Fungi > Ascomycota > Eurotiomycetes > Onygenales > Ajellomycetaceae > Emmonsiellopsis > Emmonsiellopsis sp. PD_33. The sequence goes on from JANTQF010000020.1 coordinate 64,116, forward strand.
CTAGCAAGTTTGCAGCCCATAGTAAGTATTTAGTGCTCATTGGATACTACAGAGGCAACACTTATCATCTTTAGAACCCTGTTAAGAATGAAGTAGTCACCTCAAGTAGCATTAAATGCAATGAAAATATTACTCTTTCTTATTTAATCTCTCTAGCTTTAGATGACTGGAATTCCTCTAAGATCTCCCATGATTCTTCTACTAAAAAGGTAGAAGAACCCTCTTCTCTTCCTATCAACCTCAAGGAGGTTGATAACTTGCAAAAGGCCTAGCTTCAGCAAAAAATCTTTATGATATCCTGGCTAAATAAGAATGCAGCTCTCCCATTAGGATAAAATGCTACTAAAAAGAAGCACAGTCAGCCCTATAAGACTGATGTTAAAGTAGATGATAATACTAAAATACTCATAGTATTCTCAGTCTGAGATTTGGAGCTTGTCAATATTACTATGTTAGATGATGCTAAATATTAACTCTTTAAGAATTTTAAAGCTTTTACAGCCTGCAAAGCTCAGGCTTCAGAGTTCATTAACAGTATCAAGATCCCAACTACCTATAATGAGATAGTTGGCAGTGAGTATAAAAAGAAATGAATGGAGGTGATGAAAAGTAAGATAGATAATATACTATCCCACAAGATGTTTAAAGTTATCTCTAAGCTTATAAAATGAATATCTATCTTAAGTGGTAGATGGGTCTATAGGATTAAAACTAATGAAAATAGTGTAATAAAAGCATTTAAGGCCCACTAAGTGATTAAGGGATTCCACTAATAGAAGGGTGTCAACTATCATGAGACATATGCTCCAGTAGTCTCTGCTGATGTTATTTATATAATATTTGCTACTATAATACTTAAAGGTTGATATATTCATCAAGTCAATTTTATAACAGCCTTTCTCAACACCCAACTCCCTGAAAATGAACAGTTATTCATAAAGCAGCCTACTGGATTTAATTTGGATGATCTGGAGAATGTTTATCACCTACTAGAGGATCTTTACAGCCTAAAGCAAGCACTGAAGCTTTGATTTGATCTCTTAATGAGTTTTCTGAAGGAACTAGGCTTCAAATAGTGTGAGTGAGATCATAGTCTTTAATATCATAAGAAGCTGCAGGTTTATTTGACACTCTATATTAATAACATTAAACTTATCAGTCTGAATATGAAGAATATTAAGGACATCTACATGAAAATTATAAATCACTTTGATATCAAGAACTTGGGTGATGCTCACCACTACCTTAATATAAAAATAATTAAAGATATAAGAGGAATAAAGATCTCATAGGATGCCTATATTAAAACTCTTCTTATTCAATTTAATATGCAGGACTATAACACCATTAAAATCCTAATAGATTCCAGTTTTAACCTGCTCTCAGATGAAATATCATTCAACAAGAAGATCTATTATACAGCTATTAGTTCATTTCAGCATCTTGCAATCTATACCTGGCCTGATATCATGTACATAGTCAGGTGCCTAGGCTGTTATGCATCTAAGCCTATGAAGGTATACTAATAGAGCATAAAGTACTTACTACAGTATTTACAGAAAACTCAGAATATTAGTATTTAATACTGAGTTAATAGTCTACAGTAAATTAAGGCATTTTTAAATAGTAATTATACAGATAATAAGGAAGATAGGAAATCAACATTCAGCATGATCATTAAGCTTGCAGGCAGCCTGATAGCCTGGCACTCAGTGAAGTAAACAGTAATAGTACTATTCTCAATGGAAGCTGAATATATAGCTGCAAGTAAATCAATTAAAACTGTTATTTGAATCTGTAGCCTACTTAGTGAGCTTAGTCTAGCTCTTACAAATGTTGCCATACTAATATATACAGACAACATGGGCACTCTGGCAGTTATTTGAGATAAGAAGATCACATAAAATATTTATTATATTAAGATTTAATATCATTACATTTAAGATGTAGCTGAGAAGAAGGTTATTAATATGAGACAGTTATCTACAAATAACATACTAACAGATAGTTTAATAAAGTTGCTGGCACTTAAGAAGTTTGAGATCTCTACAAAGTAAATGGAGATCAATCTTGGGTGTGCAAAGAAAGAAAATGAAGTTATAAAGGAGGCCTAGAGTAGTTATAGAGGTAATTTTATAGTGGATTATAGATGAAGATAATAAGTGTTTTTACAGGTATTTTATGAGTGATTTTTGCAGCAGTTACATGAGAAGGACCCTGAAAGTGAAGGAGTGGAACTAAGATATCTCTATGAATTTTGTATGTAATTTTCTAGATTAATCATTGCTTTTCAGGAGCTGCATGCAGGCCAAGGGGGATGTTGAAGCCCTGATCATGAGGCCTGCAGTGTATAGCTTATAAATGTATGATTATGTGACTCTTCAATCATATAATCTCACATTCTCACTTAGTATACTTAGATAGCTATATACATTACTTAAATGTAAGACCTTAAGCTTTCCACATCATTATTTAGTGGTTATTTGGGATTCTTTCAGCATCTCTTATTATAATACCCTTAATGACATTCTAGATTCTAAACTTTCTAATGATTTTATAGAGGCTCTATGATCTGAGCAGATAAATGAAGTTACTTAGTTAGCTATACTAGTACTATCTATTTTCATTTTGCCTGCTTATAAGTGAGTGCTACTAGTACCTTCTATTACTATACTAATACTGCTGATATGGTCTATCTCTACAGCTCTATTAGCTGTATTAGTATTATTAGTATAGCCTGTTCCTTTCTTGTCTAATGCATTCACTTGATTGAGGGCTAAATATGAGGCCTGTGATTGCTAAATGTATGAGATGAACTATTATTTTAATTCTCTCATATATCATCTTTATTAGTTCTAATATTCTCTATATATCTATATGTTATATACCCCCTCTGTGGATTCCTCTTCTTGCCAGCCATCCTGGCTAAACCTAGACACACTGAACACTGAGTATATTAAGAATCAATAATATATCACTCATGGCAGCTGTTGCAGGTATGATATGGAATAGATATCTAATCTAATGAAAGTATAGAGCTTAGAGAAGTCTTAAATGTAGAGTTTGAAAGAGAAGAAAATACTAATCCTACTGTAGGAGAAGAATAGAGGATAAAGGATCACAAAAGGATATAAATATCTTCCTGCTGAAATAAAAGAATAATACTAGAATTAGATTCATATAAAGTAATATTTAATAGAAAAAATAATCATTACTAATACTTTATTAGATGGTCAATGTGTTCATACAGTTATATATTTAATTTGAAATTTGAAAGCTTTTGCAAAGTGCCATGTCTCTCCCCTTTTAATTTGAGTGCTTTGACAAAGTGCTATAACCCTCCCCTTTCAATTTGAGTGCTTTTATGAAGTGTCATATCCCCCCTCTTTTAACTTGAGCTTTTATAAAGTGTGATGTTCTCTCTCTTTTAACTCAAGCTTTCATAAAGCATCATATCTCTCCTCTTTTTATTTAAGTGCTTTGATAAAGTATCATATCCCTCCCCTTTCAATTCAAGTACTTTTATGAAGTGCCATGTCTCCCCCCTTTCAACTCAAGTTTTCATAAAGTGCTATATCTCTCCCCTTTCCATTTAGGTACTTTCATAAAGTGCTATATTTCTTCCCTTTTAATTCAACAGCTTTCATAAAGCTTTATATATAGAAAAGGGAAAAAGTTCTAAATACCTGACTCTTTTCTATCCCTTTCCTATATTTTTTTTCTCTTTTCTTAAATATCTTTTCTCCTACTAAAGATCATCAATATTCTCCTCCCTATATCATATTAGTTATAATTATATTGAAATAAACTCTCAAACTATCTTTTCTCCTTTCTGAAAAGAAAATTCTATCACCTCTGTCTTCTAATATCACATTCAATACAAAAGATGTACATATAAAACTTTGACATCATGAAATAGAGAAGTAGTAAGACTGACATGATATATAGGTTAGCATATGAATCACCCACTAATTAGCATTAAAAACTACTTATTGCTAGCTAGGAGCTAGCACACTTCTACTATAACTCCCACTCTGACACTCATGCACTTCTAGCCTAGTCTGAGAGAAATATAATATATATATAGAATGCTATTGAATCTACTAACTTTATTCATTTTAAATACTTTTATATGAATGTACTATTAGTTTAATCCTATAGATAATAATCTGATGTATAATAAATTAATTTTCTCTGTTATACCTATTAAATACACTGTTGATTATTTCCTGTCTGTATTCAAGTCTCTAGTCATTTTAGAGGGTGTTATAGAAATTACTTATAGAATAATCACCATTAATATATCATATGAGATATATATTAAAATAACATGTTCTAGACTTCCCCTCTGGGCCCTCTCCTACCTCCTATCTTCTATATTAGTGACTAGACTGGGTCTATGCCTGACAACCCTATCATTATTAATTGAGTGGAGGGTTAGATGATTTCCTCCCTTAGAAGGTAATTTTAGAGGCTTTAAAATCTAAATGAACCTTACTTTGTCTTTTTTAATTAATTTTATTAGCTTTATTTTTAGGTACTTAGTTTTAAGGGATAGATCTAGCTCTCTATTTAGGCTTCTTACTGTCTCTTTTCCTTCTACTTTATATGTATGACTGGGTTGATTTTGAGTGCTTGTTTTTCATTTTTTTAAAGGGTGAGATTGGCCAGTAGCCTTAGAATGTTACTCTTTTATTACTTTGACTTTTCTTTTATCTATCTTTATGTCTTTATCTTTTATTCCTCTATTTGATTTATATAATTATATTATTTAATATCTTTTATATTAACATTAGTGAAGATGTCTCCATTGACACTCATATTAAGCTATATTAATATTTGCTGGTGTGTTCATACTATCCTCCCTATTAATATTAGTGGAGGTGTCCTCTTAACTATTTATATTGATTATATCAATATTAGCTGGTATGTCCCTGCTACTATTCTCTTTAATATTAGTAGAGGTATTTCTATTACTATTACTTATATTAGATTATACTAATATTAGATGGTGTGTTCCTACTCTCATCTGCATTAATATTAACAGCCCAGGTGTCTGTATTACTACTCATATTAGCTGTGCTAATATTAGCTCTATTATGATCTATTTCTTCAATATTATCTATTACTCTATTTTATACTATCAGATGTATACATCCCTTTCCTACTTTATTAGGAAGATTAGTGCTTATCTTCTTACCTGCATGCAAGCAAATTTTAGCATCTTTTTTTAACTACCTAAATTAGATCAATTAGTAATGAGCTATATTTAAGTATTCAAGCCTTTTTATTAATAATAGAATAGATACATTAAAATTTACTAGTACATAGATGAGGAAATAGTCTATCATACTATTATTATCTAGCACTATAATTCTTATACTAACTCTTAATCTTTATTTTACCTATAGTAGTTTTTCCTGTCAGTGATGTTCAGAACAAACAAATGTGAATGTAAATGCAATAAATAAATAAACATATAAATAGATGATTAATTTATAGTCAGACTGCTACTAATATGAATTGCTTGAGAAGAAGATGACTTATATATAGCTATAGAGCCTAGTCAGTGCTGATATGAGATTAATCATAAAGAATAAAATTAATTATAGATAAACTTCAGCTATTAGTACTAATAATGTGGAACTATAGGATCTAATAGATTAAAATGAATTATAATTAACACTATTCTTATTATTTTTCAGTAGAAAATATTACTTTATCTGTGCACCTCAGTGTGCTTAGTATTCTGAGCTTACATGTGATATAGAAATTCTATGATAGATTCAGCAAGAGAGGATTTATAGGCTGTATCAGATTCTATAATTATATTAATTAATATCTATAGCACTAGATGAGCTAGCTTTTTTATATTACTAATAATATGTCTCTCATCTATACATGCATTTTAATATATATAGAAAGTAAGTACACTAATATAAATTACATTTTTCTTATTATTTGATAGTTTTAAATGCATTATTATATTAATTATTTACTAACTAAAATCTTCCAGCTATATCTATATATCTATATCTGGTGTTTAAAATATTTCTTGAAGAAGCTTTTCTTAAATTATTAGTAATAATATTCACCTTGAAATATTTTTTTTATAATTAGAATGACAACTAGGTGCATCTACAGAATTCTTTATTTCTAAATAATACTTAATGATAAAGTTAAATATGAAAAGTATTTTCATTTATTATATCTAACATCTAACTAACTTCATTATTATCATAAAGTATTATAGATGAATATGATTAGATAAAACTATCATACAGAAATATACATCATGCAGGTAGTAATATTATTACTTGAATGCTATAAAAATAATAAGAAGTTTCTAGTTATATATATTATAATTATACTTTACTAATAATAAGCCTTATAAATAGTATGCAACTAGATGCTATTATTCATCATTTAGATCTAACTGTGAGAGAATTATACTTAGTATGAAATCTGATATATCTGACTTCACTCAGAGTTTCTAATTCAAATTGAAGTATATAAGAATTAGAGTCTTTATAAATGTACTTTTTAGTTCTTAGAAAGCTTTCTATATTGTGCCTTGCAAAAACCATGCGAAAGAGGCCTTGGTGGGAACACCCACACAAAATATATGTTCAACACAGAAATCCAAGACAAAAAATCAAGAAGTACTTCTATCTACCCAAACAGGCATTTTTAACTTCATTTTTTGTATGTAATTGCTCTATATCCACCTCTTTTTAAGATACCTACCTCAATGAACCATTCCTACCCTTCAAATAGCCTAAAAATATATTAAAAGTGCACTCTCAAAATTGCACCTGAATGCAATGACTGCTGTAAATTCTTGCCAAGACTTTTGCATGGTTTTTGCAATTTTGCATGGTTTTTGCAAGGCACAATAAGTCTTCCTATCCCTAGCCCTCCACAAGCTCTAGAAGGCTAGGGACTTATTCAGCTGACTGTTTAGAGGTTGGTAACTTGGTATAGAGTAATTACATGTAAAAAATGGAGTCAAAAATGCCTGTTTGGGTAGGTAGAAGCACTTTTTCATCTTGGATTTCTGTGTTGGGTGGGAAAAACATATATTTTATGTGGGTGTTCCCTGCCAAGGCCTCTTTCGCATGGTTTTTGCAAGGCACAATATATTAGTATTAAAAAGGATTATTTTTTAGTTCTGACCTTTCTATATTATATCTTTTATGAGTGTAGATAAGAGCTGTACTTTTACTATAAATTTATCTATAAAATAGCAGTAAAAATTTATAAACTCTAAGAATATCTAAATGTTATAAATGCACTTAAGTTAAAGTTAGAAAAGAATAATATTAATTTAGCTTTATTCTATCTTAATACTATTTATACTGATTATAAAGTCAAGGAAATTAATGTGATTCACATGAAATATATATTTACTAAGTTTTATATATAACTTGTAGGTATATAGGCATTCTAGTATTATATACACATGCTTATAATACTCTTCCTCTGAGTTTAAGTAGATGATAATGTCATCCAGATAGATAATATAGTAGATATCTAAAAAATCACTTAGAGTCTTATTAATATAAAATTGAAATATCATCAGTGTGTTTGTGAGTTTAAAGAGGACTACTTGATATTCAAAATAATTATAGTGTATTTGAAAAGCTATTTTCCACTTATCATCTTTATATATGTATAGTTAATAATATATATTGTAGAGATCTAACTGTAAGTAGATTTTTATACTGATCAGCCTATTAATCATTTTACTAATTAAGGGGAAAGGATATTAGTTCTTTATACTAATAGTATTAAGCCTACAGTAGTCTATATAAAGATGTATGATTTCATCTTTTTTTGAAATGAAAAATATTAGTACACTTACAGAGCTTTTTAATGGATATATTCATTCTTTTTTTAAACTAAATTCTAGGTATTTATATAGCATCTCTAGTTCTTTAATGAAGAGATTATAGATTAATTAATAGAAAAATTCTTTTTTAGATATTAAATTAATTAAATAATTATATTATATATATTCTAAAAGTAATTTTATTACAGCTTCTGAGAAAACATCTTTATATTTATAGTAGATTTCTGATATTACTAGCTCTCTATCTGAAATTATATTGAACAGAGCAATTAATTTGACCCTCTTTAGTTGATGTGAATGAATAATATAAGCTATACATTTAATTCTAACTACTATATCCACTTATTTCATAATAATGATCTTAATATTATTAATATATAATGTATGATATGTTCAGTATGATTTTAACCATTAAATGTTAAAATCTATAATTTTAAGCTAAAGAAATCTCAGAATGACATTGTAACCTTTCATATCTATTACTTTAAAATAAAAGCTCTGATTATAAGAGAGTCTCTTGTTATCAATTATATGTATATACATCTCATATTAATTATAGACTATAATCTAATATTTATTAATTGTGCTGATCCAATATAGATCCTCACTATCTTTTTTAAGGTGTATTTTTATTTATTTTTAGCTAATAAAATTTACTTCTATATTTAAGTTAATAAGTATCTAAATAATAGTTAACTTTTAGAGGGTTTCTAGTTATATCTTAATTATCATTACTTCTTTACTGTACCTTTATTCTATCTTATTTATTCTCAGTGTTACAGCAGTACTCAGCACTGAGGAATCTAGTTTTTTAACTTATACTTTTTCATGTATTTTTCAGAATGAAGTTCTCAGTAGTCATTAGATATATAATCTGATTTATTACAATAAAAGCACTTAGAGTGAAAGATGAACTTAAGTTGTAAGAATTAGCCTTTAAGTATATAATTTAGAGATTTTTCCCTTTTAAACTCTATTTTTATTTGGAAATTGAAGAACTTCTTCTTGTATAGTAGATTTACAGTGATTTCCTACTTAAATGAGAATAGTTTTTAATTCTTATAATACTACTTTATTTTATATAGAAATGCTAGTATTTCTTTATAATCTTTAAGATCTCTCTTCATTAGGTGTATATGAATCTGAATTTCCTCTTAGTAATAGTTTATTAGATTAAAACTGTGCTGTTTCTTCTAAATCTTATAAGGTAGATATTTCTTTAGATTAAGAAGATACTTAATAAAATTTTAAATAGATTGATTATTTCATTATTATATATTTATATATCTCTTAATTAATTGTTATTAGAGTACATTTAGATTTATAAAATGTAATTATAACTATATATAGAGGTTTTCTTAGATAAATAATTAATTCTCTAAATTTACTTTATAATTCTTATAGAAGATATTCTATTAGTAGAGAGATTTCATGGCAAGCTTCTATATAGTATTTTAGATGTAGTATTTTTTGATAGTATAGTAGTCTTCATTGTATTTAAATTTCATTTTAATTTAGATGATGAAGTCCTCAAGTTTTAATATACTTTTCTCTTAATATTTGAAGGAGGTATCAATCTTTAAATAGATAATTTAGTAGAATAACTAGGTTATTTCTGTGTAAGACCTTTTCAATGTTTAATTTTAAGCTATAATTTTCTTCTATATAATTAGCACAGCTACCTCTTAATCTATTAATTCATCTTATACTAGCTGGTTCTTCAGTGCCTTTATAATGTATTTTACCTTTTAGATTTTTCATTACATTTATAACTCTTTAATGTATTCTTTAATTACATATAATTATATAGTAGATAGATGCAGATCTTCATCATTTAACTTTTTATTATCTATAATTAATTTACAGTTAAGTTCTTATAAAGGATTTTATAGAGGTTTAAATTATAGTTCATCATTATTAGTTTCTTATTATATAGAGAGGTTAGTACACATTTAAGAGGTTCTTCTACAGTTATTCATAGTCTTTTTACAAGCTATCTTATTGTTATTCATTTATTTCTGATGGACTGTTTACTCAGGGGTAAGCAAATAAAACTATAATATCTGATGTTGAATATAAAGGCTTTTTAATTTGAAAGGTAGATTATAAGTTATTAAACAGTATGATGAGAATAAACAGGTAAAAATATATATATATTTTAAATGTAGGGGTTATATAGTAATAAGATTATTTGCTGATTCTTTTCATAAGAAATCTGTACAATATATATATTAATAACTAGCTACTAAGTGTGCACTACATGTGCATTACCAGGCACATTATCAGGCACACTGTTGAGCCTGAGGTCTGAGATCTGAGATCTGAGAGCACAGTTGATCTATATATAATATATGATCTCCTTTATGTATTATATACCCCTCTTTAGGAGCTAGCTCTCAGTGGATTTATGAATCTTCTGTGTTCTAGCTAAAGAATTAAGCTGATGTGCAATGCATATTATAGAAAGTTTAGATTATTATACTTATAGAAGATTTAGACTGTTATACTTTTTTATAGAAGGTTTAAACTGTTACACTTTATAGAAGATTTGAGCTATTATACTTAATAGAAGGTTTAGATTGTTGTGGTCAGATAGTTCTATATTCTATAGGCTAATTATATTATAGAAATTAGTAATTTTATTATCAAATGAATTGATGTATAGTATAGTTAATATTTATTTTCTATAATTAAGTGCCTAGATGATAGTAGGTAGATAATTTAGTATATAGCTATAAATATATATATATTCTCTACTTTACTGTATTCTTTCATTTTCTTTATTAAATGTCAGCATTATGATTTAATCTACTATCTTACTTATTATTTACTTCAATATAATATCTTTTTATCTGAGTGTTTATAATATTTTCCACTAGTTTATAAATGCTTTACATACTAGTTGTACTCTATTTTAGATTATCTAGTCTGAATGTGTGTCTATATAGTTAGATGAATGTTTTGCTTTTTACATGTTATAGCTATATAATATTATCTAAGTACAATATATTGCTTTTCTTTGCTTCTTCCATGTCATTGAGATACTATGTCATAGAAATTACTAATAGGTATATTTTAGTAGTCTGAAATAAAAAATATTAATTCAAAATAGCCCTTCAAACTCCTGCATTATTTTATTTGCATGAAGGATATTATAATGTATAAAGAAAACTACACATTACATGTAGATCAATTGCATCCTCAGATCTCAGATTTTAGATCTTAGATCTAATAGTGTATCTGATAGTGCACCTGGCAATGCACATATAGTGCACACTTAGTAGTTAACTATTAATATATATATTATATAGGTTTCTTATGAAAAGAACCAGTAAATAGTTTTATTACTATATAATCCCTACATTTAAAATATACATACATTTTTACCTGTCTATTTCTATCATACTATTTAATAACTTATAATCTATCTTTCAAATTAAAAAGTCTTTATATTCAACATCAGATATTACAGTTCTATTTGCTCATCTCTAAGTAAATAGTCTATTAGAAATAGATGAACAACAACAAGATAGCTTATAAAAAAATTATGAATAATTATAAGAGAACTCCTCAAGTATATATTAATCTCTCTATGTAGTAAGGAATCAGTAATGAGGAATTACAACTTAAATCTTTATAGAATCCTTCATAAGAATCTAACTATAGATCAACTATAAGTAATAAAGAGTTAAATAATAAAGATCTATACTCATCTACTATACAGCTACATGTAATTAAAGTATGCATTAAAGAGTTATAAATACAATAGAAAATTCAAAAGGTAGAATATGTCATAAAGGCACTGGAGGATCAGCTAGTATAAGATGAATTAATAAATTAAAAGGTAGCTGTACTAATTATATAGGAGAAAACCACAGCTTAAAATTAAACCTTAAAAAGACCTTACATAGAAATAACCTAGTTATCCTACTGAACTACCTATCTAAAGGTTAATATCTCCTCTAAATATTAAGAGAAAAGTATGTTAGAGCTTGAGGACTTCATCATCTAAACTAAAATAGAATTTGAATGTAATGAAGACTACTATACTATTAAAAAATATTATATTTAGAATACTATATAAAAGCTTGTTATAGAATCTCTCTACTAATAAGATATTTTCTACAAAAATTATAAAATAAACTTAGAGAATCTATTATTTATCTAAGAAAACCTCTATATGTAGTTACAACTACACCTCATAGATCTAGATGCACTTTAATGATAATTAATCAAAAAATATATAAATATATAATAATAGAATAATCAATCTATTTAAAATTTTACTAAATATCTCTTCAATCTAAAGAAACATTTACTTTATAAGATTCAGAAGGAATAGTATAGTTCTAATCTAATAAACTACTACTAAGAGGAAATTTAAATTTATATGCATCTAATGAAGAAAAACTTCAAAAAGTATAAAGAGATATTAATATTTCTATGTAAAATAGAGTAATATTATAAGAATTAAAAACTATTCTCATTTAAGTAGAAAATTACTGTAAATTTACTGTATAAGAAGAAGTCCTTTAATTTCTGAATGAAAATAGAGTTTAAAAGGAAAAAATCTCTAAATTATATACTTAAAGATTAATTCTTATAACTTAAATTTATTTCTTACTTTAAGTACTTTTACTGCAATAAATTAGATTATATTTCTGATGATTACTGGAAACTCCATCCTGAAAAGTGCATAAAGAAATGTGAGTTAAAAAACTAGATTCTTTAGTATTAAATACTATTATAGTGCTAAGAGTAAATAAAATAGAATGAAGACACAGTAAAGAAGTAATAATAATTAAGATATAATTAGAAATACTCTAAAGATTAATTATTATCTAGGCACTTATTAACTTAGATGTAGAAGTAAATTGTATTAGCTAAAAATAAATAAAAGTATATCTTAAAAAGAGTAATAAAGATTCACACTAAATTAGTATAATTAATAGATACTAGATTATAGCCTATAACTAACATGAGATATATATATATATAATTAATGATAAAGGACTCTCTTGCAACCAGAGCTTTTACTTTAAAGTAATAAATATAAAAGATTATAATGTTATTCTAAAATTCCTCTAGCTTAAGGCTGTAAATTCTGACATCTGATGGTTAAAATCACACTAGATATACTATATACTGTATATTAATGACATTAAGATTATTACTATAAAATAAATGAATGTGATAGTCAGAATTAAATGTACAACTTATATTATTTATTTATATCAACTAGAGAGAGATGAACTGATTGCTCTATTCAGTGTAATTTTAAATAAGAAGCTAGTAATATCAGAAGCCTACTATAAATATAAAAATATTTTCTTTGAAGCTACAGTAAGATTACTTCTAGAATATATATAATATAATTATTTAATTAATTTAATATCTGAAAAAGAATCCTCCTACTAATTAATCTATCTTTTCAACTAGTGGTAAGGATATTTTAGCGCCCTTTTTCTGCCACCAATGAAAAGCCTTAAATACTTTCACATGAGATTACTAATTTATTAAATCTGGGTAGTGAAAGAGAGACACTAAAATATCCTTACTGCCAGTTAAGGAGATAATTTCTCTGTTAAAGAACTAAAGGTACTGTATGAATATCTAAAGTTTAGTCTGGAAAAATAATGAATATACCTATTAAAAAGTCTTACAGGCACACTAATATTTTTTATCCTGAAAAAAAATGAAATTATATATTTTTATGTAGATTACTGTGAGCTTAATACTATCAGCATAAAGAATTAATATTCTCTCCCCTTAATTAGTAAAATAATTAATAGGCTAGCTAGTATAAAGATCTACTCATAATTGAATCTCTATAATATATATCACTAATTATATATATATAAAGATGATAAGTGGAAAACAGCTTTCTGAATATACTATAGTTATTTTAAATATCAAGTAATTCTCTTTAGATACATAAATACACTAGTGACATTTTAATTCTATATTAATAAAACTCTAAATAATCTTCTAGATATCTACTGTATTATCTATCTGAATGACATTATTATTTACTTAGACTTAGAGGAAGAGTACTGCAAGCACATGTGCATGATACTGAAATACCTATATACCTATAAATTATATATAAAATTTAGTAAATATATATTTCATGTGGATCACATCAATTTCCTCAACTTTATAATTAATATGAATAATATTAAGATAGAATAAAGCTAAATTAATATTATTTTCTTCTAATTAAAATCTAAGTGCATCTATAACATTCAGATATTTCTAGGATTTATAAATTTTTACTACTATTTTATAGATAGATTTACAATGAAAGTATAGTTTTTATCTATACTTATAAAAGATGTAATATGAAAAGATTAGAACTAAAAAATGATCCTTCTTAATACTAATATGTAGAAAACTTTTCAAGAGTTAAAAAGTGTATTTATAAAGATCTCAATCCTTATGTATTTCAACTCAGATTGGAAACTCTGAGTGAAGCTAGATATATTAAGTTTTATACTGAGTATAATCCTCTTGCAGTTAAATCTAAATAATGGATAATAGTATCTAGTTGTATATTATTTATAAGGCTTATTACTAGTAGAGTATAATTATAGTATATATAATTAGGAACTCCTTACTATTCTCATAGCATTCAAGTAATAATATTACTACTTATATAGTATATATTTCTCTATAATGATTTTATCTGATCATACCAACCTACAGCACTTTATAATAATAATAGAGTTAGTAGAATATTAGATATAATGAATGGAAATACTCTCTACATTTAACTTTATTATTAAGTACTATTTAGAGATGAAGAATCCTATAGATATATCTAATCATTACTCTAATTATAAAGAAAATACTTCAAGATAAATACTATTATTAATAATTTAAGAAAAGCTTCTTCAAGGAATATTTTAAACACTAAATATAGATGTATAGATATAGTTGGAAGACCTCAGTCAGTAAGTAACTAATATAATAATACATTTAAAACTATTAAATAATAAGAAAAATGTAATTTACATTGATGTACTTACTTCCTGCATATATTGAAATGCATGCACAGATGAGAGATACATTACTAATAATATAAAAAAACTAGCTTATCTAATACTATAAATATTAATTAATATAATCATAAAATCTAATACAGTTTATAAATCCTCTCTTACTAAACTCATCATGAAATTCTTATGCTACATGCAAGCTTTAAATGCTGAACATACTGAGGTATACAGAAAAATAAAAGTAGATAAAATAAATAAGACTGAGCATTCAAACTAAATAATTAATTAAAATAGTCTATTTCATTATAAGGGTTGTATTTTTATTCCTATAGATCAAACAATAAGAGATGAGATCATAAAATTAAATCATAATAATTCTTAAGAAGAATATTTTAATGTTAAGTACACTTTTAAGTGCATCTGAAGGAAATACTTTTAGTGTGGTATAATAATAAATAATTGAGAATACATGTACATCTATAATATCTACTAATAGGTTAAGATGCACTATTACAAGAAATATAGTTAATTAAAATTACTTTTTATTCTTATTTCTTCTTTTGAAATAGTAATAATAGATTTCATTATTAAACTTCTACTATTCAAGTGGAACAGCAAGATCTATAATTTAATTATAGTATTTATAGATAAATTAACTAAATATGTAGTTTATTATTATTATTATTATTATTCTTCATTTAAGGTGTATGGCAGTTAGTAACTATGACATCTACCTAAGTATAAACTTAGGATTTTCTAGCTCAAACTATCTAGTATACAGGCCTAATTTATAACTTGCAATAATAGAATTCCAGCCTAGAATAAAAAAGCTATTAAAACTGCATTTTTTATAAACAACAGTTTTCAAACTATTCATCTCAGATAGATAATGTGTAAAGAAAATAAGGAAAAAACTAAAGAATGTAAAAACAGGCAAAACAGATAAACTTTTTAAGGAAAATAGCTGTAATAGCTGACAGAATGACTTCAAAAGAAAATATAAGAAAAGAAATAAAAGAATGAAAAATTCAAAAACAAAATTAAAAATAAATCAGAACTCTTCCTATAAATATAGAATATAAAACATCTTCTAAACATCCACTTCTAGCCTCCAATCTCTGGTAGCAATCTCAGTTACCTGAAGAAATTCAATTAAATACTTTATTCCTATCTTAATTTGAAATAGAAACTCTATATTTACTTAATTAATTCTATACTTTTCAAGAAGTTCAGCTTTTATATCATTATATAATGAACAAGCTATTAATAAATGATAAGGATTCTCAATCAATCCACATGAGTATAAATCATTTGAATTATCCCTAAACCTTTTAAGATATGACTTGAAATAGTCATATCTAAGCTTTAATTGAATAATAGAAGAGAAGATTTTCTTTTTACAATTAATCAATCTAGCTTTCCATCTTGATTTTAGACTTAAATTAGTATAACTCTAGCTTTTCCTCTGAGAATCCCATATCTCAGTCCATTTATCAAGACAAATCTCTCTTATTCTCCTCTTAATAAATGATCAGAACATAGTTTTTACTGAAGAAAAAGATTTTTCAGCTCTATTCTTAGCTGCTAAATCTGCCTTTTCATTACCCTGTATCCCCATATGAGCTGAGACCCAGTGCAAATGAAATTGAACATCAGATTTTAGCCTCAAAGTCTGATTTAAAGCTTTTTAAATAGTATTCAGATTCATTTGACCATTATGAATCTCATTTCTTTAGAGTCTTTTTAAGGCTGCTTAACTATCAGAAAAGATCCATACATTTTAAATAGTAATATCTTCTCTAACCATCTTTCCTACTAGAAGAAAGACCTTTTGAATTGCAAAAAGCTCTGCATTAAAGACTTCACACTCCCTTCCTAGATTCCAGGAGTCTAAAGTATACTCAGAGTTCATTTTAGAATGTTTGAAAGCTAAATTAGCTCCTATATCACCCTATTCACTTTTTGAACCATCTGAATATATTAATAAAGCTCTATCTTTATTAATCTTCTTAAGTTTTTGAAGATGCACTTTCTTTTCTTCCTCTTTTGATAAGATACTAATATCAATATCAATCAGATTCTACAAAGTTTTTCTCTAATGATATAACCCCTCATGATAAATACCTTCTATGTTAAGGCTTCTAAAATATTCTTTAACTATAGAATATATTCTATAAAGCTGGGAAGGTACTAACCCCCCTAGGCTACTACCTAGGGGCTTTGCACCTTAAGTAGTTATATACAAGGCCTATAACTACTGACTGCCACATCCATCCAGTCAGGCCTATTATTTAACTAAGTTCCCAGTCCATTCCTTAGTAATAGCCACTGCCTACCTTAACTAACTAGCCCTATATCCCCACACTAATTAATTAAAGCTTCCAGTTACCCACCTTGGCATTACAGCCTACCAGTGAGCCATCATGGTCTTGCAGGCACCTAATAGGCCTAGTATGCAGCCTATTAGCCCCACTAACCACCTTCCTTGTAGTACCCAAGGCTGCCAAGTAGGGAATCTAGGCATTTTTGGTCCTAGCATGGGCCTAACCCTTAGTTATTGTTAGGTTTGCTACTGACATGGCCAGGGGCCAAGGAGGCCTAGGGTGTCCTCTTTGGCTAGGCCTTCTTAGTGGCCGCCCTAGGGCCCAAAGCATGCAAGCTTTAAGGCCTAGGGGTGCCACTAATCAGCCCCACCAATCAGATGGTTTTTAAAAGCATTCCCTAGTTAAAGGCTAAGAGTTTTAGTTGAGGATGGACCCAAAACCACCTAGGTTTTTAGTTGAGAATAGACTCTAATCTACCTGATGTTTTACACCTCTCTTAGTGGGTAAAAAGTAAGTGCCCCTGGCAGGATTTGAACCTGCCCCCATAACATATAGGTGCTATAGGGATGTCAAGGCTGCCAGCTGCTTATACCATTAAGCCACACATACAGGGCTAAATATGTAGTTTATAAACTAGTTAATAAAGATATAAATACACTAGAGCTTGCAAATCTAATATTCAACATCTTCACTGAATTTTTTAGTTACCTACATCATTAAGTAATAGACCACACTAAGATATTTAGCTTCAGTAAATACTAATTAATACTTTACTACCTTCTGAAAGTATACTAATAGTTAATGATTATATTCCACCTTCAAATGAATAGTTAAATTAAGAGATAGAATCAGATGTTTGAGTACTACCTGCATGTTTACTGTAACTTTTATTAGAATGATTGAACTAGATAGTTACTACTAGTACAGTTCTCCTATAATACTTCTATGTATAGTATTCTCAAAATGTCTCCTATAGAAGCACTAATGGGTTTTTGATCTAAACTGTATTTTAACATCAAACTAGATATTAACATGGAAGGAGGAAAAGTATAAAAGGTAATAAAATATATATATTATATAGAAGAAGTATAAAATAACTTATAAGAATTTCTTCTGAAGGCCTAGAAAATACAGAAGAAATACTATGATTAATATTATAAGAAGAAGTATTTCATAGTTAGAGATTAGATTATACTGTACTCAAAAAACATCAGTATATTATATTCAAGCCTGAAGCTCAACTATCATCAACTCAGCTCTTTTAAAATCATTAATAAGTGGGAGAAATAGGCATACAAACTGAAATTTATATCACAATATAAAGATATACATCTTATTTTTTATATTTCATTACTCAAACTGTATCATGTGCAGCACAGTGAAATCCTAGAGGCTAAATTAATGATAATAGATAGAGTTAAGAAGTTTAAAATTGAAGAGATTTTAGAGAAATATAACTATTTCAATGATTAATAGTATCTTATGTGCTGGAAAAATACAATAGAGGTAGAGAATTTCTAGGAGAATGTAAAAAACCTTGAGAATGCATAGAATCTAATTGATGAGTTCAATATATAGTTTAGTTATAAAATAATAAAGTTGAAGTACTGTTGACTCAAGTAATAACTAACCTGTATATAAAAAGAGGAGAGGAGGAAGAATAAGTTCTTAAAAATCAAATCTTATTATTTCATACTAATATTAAAAGCCCTGAGGGGTATAGCAGATAAAAAAATAAACTGAAAAAATACTAGAAAAAAACTGAAGCATATACCATGTTTAGTCTAGAGAGGTAGGCTATTTTCATTAAAGTTAGAATTAATTAAATGCATAAAAACAGAATAATTATACTTACATAAAGAATTAAGATGATATTAAATAACCTTTTTTCCTTCTTCTTATTATTATTATTATCATTCTTATTTTCATTCTTCTTATTTTTATTCCCATTCTTATCATCACCATCATTCTTCAGGATTTGTATAGTGAGCTGTACAAAATCTCTAATCAACTAAGTAATAGATATTAGAATAGTAGGGGTAGAAGTAGAATAGATTAGAATGATAGAGAGTATAAAAGTAAATAGATAGCTAAGTATGCAGAAAAAGATAGTAACAGCAGAAGATAATATAGGAATATATATAGAAAAGAAGTTATAGGAAAAGATAAAAGAGAAATCTTTATAATAGAAGAGTATAGCTAAGAAGGAGTATAATAGAGTCTGAGGACTTTAGAGTAGGAAAGCACTGTGTAGGGGGGTAGCTAGCTCTATAAGAGGATTAAAAGAGAAGAGAGAGTCTGACAGCATATACCCTCCATACACATATAATGATGTAGAAGTTTAGGGGGCCATTTTGAATTAATATTTTTTATTTTGAACTATTAAAGTACATTTATTAGTAATTTCTATGATATAATATCTTAATAACATGGAAGAAGTAAAGAAAAGTAGTATATTATACTCAGGTAATATTATATAGTTGTAACATACAAAAAGTAAAATAATTATTCAACTATACAGATATACATTCAGGCTGGATATTCTAAAATAGAGTGTAACTAATGTGTAAAGTATTTATTAATTAGTGAAAGACATTATAGACACTCAGACAAGAGAATACTATACTAGAGTAAATAATAAATAAAATGATGAATTAAATCACAGTGCTAATATTTAATAAGGAAAATAAAAGAATGTAGTAAAAATAAAGAATATATATATTTATAAGTATACTAGATCACTATGTGTTAAATTATCTATTCACTATCACCTAGATGTCTAATTACAGAAAATAAATATTAACTGTATTATATACTAAATTATCTGGCAATAAAATTACTGATTCCTACAATATGATTAGCCTGCAGAATATAGAACTATCTAACTGTAATAATCTGAATCTTCTATTAAATAAAGTAATTTAAATTATAATATGCAAAGGAAATTGTGTATTACATGTAGATCAACTGCATTCTTAGACCTTAGATTTTAGACCTCAGGCCCAGTAATGCATCTAACAGTGTACCTGGTAATATGCATGTAGTGCACACTTAGTAGCTAGCTATTAATATATATACTGTACAGATTTCTTATGAAAAGAACCAGTAAATAGTTCTATTACTATATAACTTCTACATTTAAAATATATATATATTTTTACCTGTCTATTTTCATCACACTGTTCAACAACTCATAGTCCACCTTTTAAATCAAAAAGTTTTTTATATTTAATACTAGATATTATAATTCTATTTGCTTACTTCTGAGTGAATAGTTCATTAGAAATAGACAAACAACAGCAAAATGACTCATAAAAAGACTATAAATAACTATAGGAGAATTCCTTAAGTGCACACTAACTTCTCTGTACAGTAAGAGACTAGTAATAATAAATTATAACTTAAATCTTTATAGAATTCTCCACAGGATCCTCTGCAGGAATCTAACCACAAATTAATTACAGATAATGAAGGATTAAATAATAAAGACTTACATCTACCTGCTGTGCAGTTACATATAATTAAAGAATACATCAAAAAACTATAGATGTAATAGAAAATTCAAAAGATAGAATATATTATAAAGACACTAAAGGACTAGCTAGTATAAGATGAATTAATGAATTAAGAGGTAGCTATACTGATTATATAGAAGAAAATTATAACTTAAAATTAAATCTTAAAAAGGCCTTATATAGAAATAACCTAGTTACTCTACTAAACTACTCATTTAAAGATTAATATCTCCTTCAAATATCAAGAAAAAAGTATATTAGAGCTTGAGGACTTCATTATCCAAACTGAAATAAAATTTAAATATAATGAAGATTATTATATCATTAAAAAATACTGCATTCAGAATACTATATAGAAACTCATTATAAAACCTCTCTACTAATAGAATATCTTTCATAAGAATTATAAAGTAAATCTAGAGAATCTATTATTCATCTGAGAAGACCTCTATATATAGTTATAACTATATCTTATGAATTTAGATGCACTCTAACAACAATCAATCAAAAGATATATAGATATATAATAATAAAACAATCAATCTATTTAAAATTTCATTAAATATCTTCTCAATCTAGAGAAATATTTACTCTATAAGATCTAGGAGGAATAGCATAGTTCTAACCTAATAGACTACTATTAAGAGGAAATTCAGATTCATATATATCTAGTAAAGAAAGATCCTAAGAATTATAAAGAAATATTAGTATTTCTATGCAAGATGAAGTAATATTATAAGAATTAAAAACTATTCTTATTTAAGTAGGAAATCACTGTAAATCCACTATATAAGAAGAAGTCCTTTAATTTCTAGATAAAAATAGAGTTTAAAAGGGAAAAATCTTTAAACTATATACTTAGAGGCTGATCCTCACAATCTAAGTTCACCTTTTATCTTAAGTACTCTTATTATAATAAATTAGATTATATTTCTAATGACTGCTGAGAACTTCATCCTGAAAAGCATATAAAGAAGTATAAGTTAAAAAACTAGATTCCTAAGTGCTGAGCACTACTATAATACTGGGAGTAAATAAGATGAGATAGAGGCATAGTAAAGAAGTAATAGCAATTAAGATAGAGCTAGAAACCTCCTAAGAATTAGCTATTATCTGAGCACTTATTAATTCAGATATAGAAGTAAATTTTATCAGCTAAAAGTAGATAAAAGTATATCTTGAAAAAGATGGTGAAGATTCACATTAAATCAACATAATTAACAGATATTAAATTATAGCCTACAACTAACATGAGATATATATACATATAATTAATAATAAGGGACTCTCTCACAACTAGAGCTTTCACTTTGAAGTAATAAATATAAAAGGCTATAATGTCATTCTAAAATTCTTCTAGCTTAAGGCTGTGGATTTCAACATCTAATAGTTAAAATTATACTAAATATATTATATATTATACATCAATGATATTGAGATTATTACCATGAAATAGGTGAATGCAACAATTAAAGTTAAATATATAGCTTATATTATCTATTTATATCAATTAGAGAGGAACAAACTAATTACTCTATTCAGCATAGTTCTAAATAAAAAGCTAGTAATACTAGAAGTTTATTATAAATATAAAGACATTTTTTTAGAAGCTACAGCAGAATTACTTCTAGAATATATACAATATAATCATCTAATTAATTTAATACCTGAAAAAGAACTTTTTTATCAATCAATCTATAATTTCTCCATTAAAGAACTAGAGGTGCTACACAAATACCTGGAATCTAGTCTAGAAAAAGGATGAATACACCCATTAAAAAGCTTTATAAGTATACTAATATTTTTCATTCTAAAAAAAGATAGAATTATATATCTTTATATAGACTATTACAGGCTTAATACTATTAGCATAAAGAATCAATATTCTCTCCTCTTAATCAGTAAAATAATTAACAGACTAGCTGATATAAAGATTTATTTATAGTTAGATCTTCATAATGTATATCATTAACTACACATATATAAAGATGATAAGTGGAAAATAGCTTTTTAAATATACTATAACTATTTTAAATATCAAGTAGTTCTATTTGAACTCACAACCACATTAGTAACATTCTAATTCTATATCAATAAGACTCTAAGTAATCTTCTAGATATCTACTGTATTATCTATCTAGATGATATTATTATCTACTCAAACTCAGAGGAAGAGTATTATAAGTATATGCATATAGTGCTAAAATGCCTGTACACCTATAAATTATATGTAAAACTTAGTAAATATACATTCTACATGAATTACATTAATTTCCTCAGCTTTATAATCAGTATAAATGACATTAAAATGAAATAGAGCTAAATTAATATTATCCTCTTCTAATTAAAATCTAAATGCATTCATGACATTCAGATATTTCTAGAGTTTATAAATTTTTACTACTACTTTATAGATAGATTCATAGTAAAAGTATAACTCTTATCTATACTCATAAAGAGTATAATATAGAAAGGTCAGAATCAAAAGATAATCCTCCTCAATACTAATGCATAAAAAGCTTTTTAAGAGCTGAAAAGTGTATTTATAAAGACTCTAATCCTCACACACTTTAACCCAGATTGAAAACTTCAGGTGGAGTCAGATGCATCAGATTTTACACTAAATATAATTCTCTTATAGTTAGATTTAAATGATGAATAATAGTATCTAGTTATATACTATTCATAAGGCTTATTATCAGTAGAGTATAACTATAGTATATATAACTAGAAACTCCTCATTATTCTTATAGCATTTAAGTAATAATACTATTACCTGCATGATGTATATTTCCCTATAACAGTTTTATCTGATTATATTAACCTATAACACTTTATAATAATAATAGAGTTAGTTGAATATTAGATATAATAGATGGAAATACTCTTTATATTTAACTTTATCATTAAGTATCATCTAGAAATAAAGAATTCTATAGATGTATCTAGTTGTTATTTTAATTATAAAGAGAATGCTTCAAGGCAAATATTATTACTAATAATTTAAAAAAAGCTTCTTTAAGAAATATTTCAAACATCAGATATAGATATATAGATACAGCCAGAAGATCTCAGTCAGTAAATAATTAATATAATAGTACATTTAAAACTACTAAATAATAAGGAAAATGTAATTTGCATTGATGTACTTACTTCCTACACATATTAAAATATATGCATAGATGAGAGATATATTACTAGTAATATAAAAAAGCTAGCTCATCTAATGTTACAAATATTAATTAATATAATTATAGAATCTAATATAATCTATAAATCTTTTCTCACTAAACTTATTATAGAATTTCTACACTACATGCAAGCTCAGGACACTGAGCACACTAAGATGCATAGAAGGATAAAAGCAGATAAAATAGATAAAATTAAGCACTTAAACTGAATAATTAACTAAGATAGTCTACTTTATCATAAGAATTGCATTTTCATTCTTATAGATCAAGTAATAAGGGATGAGATCATAAAATTGAATTATAATAATTCTCAAGAGAGATATTTTAGTGTTAAGTACACTTTTGAGTGCATCTAGAGGAAATACTTTTAGTATAATATGATAATAGACATTTAGAAATACATGTACACCTATAATATCTACTAATAGGTTAAGACATACTATCACAAGAAATATAGTTAATTAGAATTACTTCCTATTTCTACCTCTTCTTTTAAAATAGTGATAATGAATTTCATTATCAAACTTCTACTATCTAAGTGGAACAGCAAGGTCTATGATTCAATTATAGTATTTATAGATAAATTAATTAAGTATATAGTTTATAAACCAGTTAATAAAGGTATAAGTATACTAGAGCTTGCAAACCTAATATTCAATATTTTCACTGAATTTTTCAGTTACCCATATCATTAAGTAACAGACCACACTGAAATATTCAGCTTATAACACATAAAGGAGACCACACATCACATGTAGATCAACTGTGCTCTTGAATCTCAGATCTTGAACCTCAGGTCTGGCAGTGTGCCTGACAGTGCATCTAGTAATATGCACATAGTGCACACTTAGTAGCTAGCTATTAATATATATATCACACAGGTTTCTTATGAAAAGAATCAGTAAATAGTTCTATTACTATATAATCTCTACATTTAAAATATACATATATTTTTACCTGTTTATTTCTATCATACTATTCAACAACTCATAGTCCATCTTTCAAATCAAAAAGTCTTTATATTTAACACTAAATATTATAGTTCTATTTACTAACCCCTGAGTAAACAGTCCATCAGAAATAGACAAATAATAACAAGATAACTCATAAAAAGATTATAAATAATTACAGAAGAATCTCTCAAGTGTACATCAATCTCTCTACATAGTAAGAGACTAATAATAATAAACTACAACTTAAATCTCTGTAGGATCCTCCACAGGATCCTCCACAGGAATTCAATTATAAATCAACTATAAGTAATAAAAGATTAAATAATAAAAACTCACATCTATCTGCTACATAGCTACACACAATTAAAGAATATATTAAAGAACTATAGATGTAATAGAAAATTCAAAAGGCAGAACACATTATGAAGACACTAAAGAACTAGCTAATATAAGATGAATTAATAAATTAAGAGGTAATTATACTGATTGTGTAGGAAAAAACTATAACTTAAAATTAAATCTTGAAAAGGCCTCATATAGAAATAACCCAGCTACCCTACTAAACTACCCATTTAAAGGTTGATACCTCCTTTAAATATCAAGAAAAAAGTATGTTAGAGTTTGAGAACTTTATCATTCAAACTGAAATAAAATTTAAACATAATGAAGATTATTATATTATTAAAAAATACTACATTTAGAATACTATATAGAAGCTTATTATGAAATCTCTTTACTAATGAGATGCCTTCTACAAGAACTACAAAGTAAACTTAAAGAATCTATTATTCATCTGAAAAGACCTCTATACATAATTATAATTATACCTTATGAATTCAGATGTACTCTAATAACAATCAACTAAAAGATATATAGATATATAATAATAAAACAATCAATTCATTTAAGATTTCATCAAGTATCTCCTTAATCTAGAGAAATATTTACCCTATAAGATTCAGAAGGAACAGCACAGTTTCAACCTAATAAATCACTACTAAGAGAAAATTCAGATTTATATACATTTAGTGAAGGAAGACTCTAAGAATTATAAAGAGATACTAGCATTTTTATGCAAGATAAAGTAATATTATAAGAACTAAAAACTGTTCTTATTTAAGTAGGAAATCATTATAAATTTACTGTGCAAGAAGAAATCCTTTAATTTCTGAATAAAAATGAAGTCTAAAAGGAAAAAATCTCTAAATTATATATTTAAAGGCTGATCTTTATGATCTAAGTTCACCTCTCATCTTAAGTACTCTTATTGTAATAAATTAGGTTATATTTTTAATGACTACTAAGAACTTCATCTCAAAAAGTATATGAAGAAGTGTGAGTTAAAAAATTAGATCCTCTAGTACTAAGTACTATTATAATATTGAGAGTGGACAAGATGGGATAGAGGCACAGCAAAAAAGTAATAATAATTAAGATATAGCTAGAAATCTCTTAAGGGTTAGTCATTATCTGAGCATTTATTGATTTAGATATAGAAGTAAATTTTATCAGCTAAAAATGAGTAAAAATACATTTTAAAAAAGATAGTGAAGATTCATATTAGATTAATATAATTAATAGATACTAGATTATAGCCTACAATTAATATAAAGTGTACATGCATATAATTGATGATAAGAGACTCTCTTACAATTAAAGCTTTCACTTTGAAGTAGTAGATATAAAAGGCTATAATGTCATTCTGAAATTCCTCTAACTCAAGGCTGTAAATTCTGATATCTAATGATTAAAATCACACTAAATATACTATATATTACACATTAATAACATTAAGATCATCACTATAAAATAGGTAGATATAGTAGTTAGAGTTAAATGTATAGCTTATATTATCTATTTATATCAACTAGAGGAGGACAAATCAATTACTCTATTCAGTATAGTTCTAGATGAGAAGCTAGTAATACTAGAAGCTTACTATAAATATAAAGATATTTTCTCAGAAGCTACAGTAAGATTACTTCTAGAACATACATAATATGATCATTCAATTAATTTAATATCTGAAAAGGAACCCCCTTATTAATCAATCTATAATTTCTCTATTAAAGAACTAGAGGTGCTGCATAAATACTTAGAATCTAGTCTGAAAAAAGGATGAATATGCCTGTTAAAAAGCTCTGTAGGTGTACTAATATTTTTCATCCTAAAAAAAGATGAAATTATATACCTTTATATAAACTATTACAGACTTAATATTATTAATGTAAAGAACTAATATTCTCTCCCCTTAATCAGTAAAATAATTGACAGACTGGCCAGCATAAAGGTCTACTTATAATTAAATCTTCATAATATATATCACTAACTACACATATATAAAGGTGACAAGTGGAAAACAGCTTTCTAAACATACTATAGTCATTTTGAATATTAAGTGATCCTCTTTAGACTCATAAACACACTAATAACATTCTAATTCTATATTAATAAGACTCTAAGTAATCTTCTAGATATCTATTATATTATCTATCTAGATGACATTATCATCTACTCAAACTTGAAGAAAGAGTATTATAAGTATGTACATATAATGCTGAAATGTCTGTACACCTATAAATTATATATAAAACTTAGTAAATATATATTATATATGAATTATATTAATTTCCTTAGCTTTATGATCAGCACAAACAGCATTAAAATGAAATAGAGCTAGATTAATATTATTCTCTTCTAATTAGAACTTAAGTGTATTTATAACATCTAGATATTTCTAGAGTTTATAAATTTTTACTATTATTTTATAAATAGATTTATAGTAAAAGCATAACTCTTATCTACACTCATAAAAGGTATAATATAGAAAGGCTAGAATCAAAAGACAATCCTTCTCAATACTAATATATAAAAAGCTTTTCAAGAGCTGAAAAGTGTATTTATAAAGGCACTAATCCTTATACACTTTAACTTAGATTGAAAACTCTGAGTAAAGCTAAATATATCAGATTTCATGTTGAGTGCAATCCTCTCACAATTAGATCTAAATGATGAATAATAGCACCTAGTTGCATACTATTCACAAGGCTTATTACTAGTAAAGTATAATTATAGTATGTATAATCAAGAACTCCTTACTATTCTTATAGTATTCAAGTAATAACACTATTATTAGTATGATATATATTTCCCTGTAATAATTTTATCTGATTATACTAATCTATGATACTTCATGATGATAATAGAGTTAATCAGACATTAAATATGATAAATGAAAACACTCTCTATATTCAACTTTATTATTAAGTACTATCTAAAGATAAAGAATCTTATAGATGCACCTAGTCATCACTCTGACTATAAAGAGAATACTTTAAGATAAATACTATTATTAATAATTTAAGAAAAGCTTCTTTAAGAAATATTTTAAACATTAGATATAGATGTATAGATACAATTAGAAGATCTTAATTAGTAAATAATTAATATAATAGTACATTTAAAACTATTAAATAATAAGGAAAATGTAATTTACATTAGTGCACTTACTTTCTATACATATTAAAATGTGTGTGCAGATGAGAGATATATTACTAATAATATAAAAAAGCTAGCTCATCTAGTGCTATAAATATTAGTTAATATGATTATAAAATCTGATATAATTTATAAATTCTTTCTTACTAAACTCATCATGGAATTTCTGCATCACATGCAAGCTCAGAATGCTGAGCACACTGAGATGCATAGAAAAATGAAAGTAAATAAAATAAATAAAACTAAATACTTAAATTGAATAACTAACTGAAATAGTCTATTTTATTATAAGAATTATATTTTCATTCTTATAGATTAAGTAATAAGAGATAAGATCATAAAATTAAATCATAATGATTCTCAAGAGAAATATTTTGATATTAAATACACTTTTGAGTGCATTTAAAGGAAATACTTTTAATGTAATATAATAATAAACATTTAAGAATATATGTGCATCTATAATATCTACTAATAGGTTAAGATACACTATCATAAGAAATATAGTTAATTAGAACTACTTCCTATTTCTATTTCTTCTTTTAAAATAATGATAATGAATTTCATCATTAAACTCTCATCATTTAAGTGGAACAGTAAGGTCTATAATTCAATTATAATATTTATAAATAAATTAATTAAGTATATAGTTTATAAACTAATTAATAAAGATATAAATGCACTAGAGGTTGCAAATCTAATATTCAACATCTTCACTGAATTTTTCAGTTATCTATATCATTAAGTAATAGACTGTACTAGAATATTCAGCTCCAGTAAATACTAATTAATACTCTATTATCTTCTGAAAGTATACTAATAATTAATGATTACATTCTACTCTTAAATGAACAGCTAAATTAAGAAGTAGAATTAGATACTCAAATATTATCTATATATCTATTATAACTTCTATTAGAATAATTAGGCTAGATGATTGCTACTAGTATAGTTCTCCTACAACACTTTTACATATAGTATCCTCAAGATGTTCTCTGTGGAAGTATTAATAGGTTTTCAACCTGAACTGCATCTTAATATTGAACTAGATATTAATATAGAGGAGGAAGAAGTATAGAAGGTAATAGAATATATATATTATATAGAAGAAGTATAAAATAACCTATAAGAATCTTTTCTAAAGGTTTAAAAAATATAGAAGAAATATTATGATCAGCACTATAAGAAGAAGTATTTTATAGTTGAGAACTAGATTATACTGTACTCAAAAAACATTAGTATACTACATTTAAATTCAAAGCTTAATTATTATCAACTCAGCCCTTTCAAAATCATTAATAAGTAGAGGAAATAGGTGTACAAACTGAAGCTTACATTATAATATAAAGATATATACTCTATTTTTCATATCTTATTACTCAAATCATACTATGTGTGGCACAGTAAAATCCCAGAGGCCAAATCAATAATGATAGATGAAGTTGAGAAGTTTAAAAATAAAGAAATTTTAGAGAAATATAACTATTTTAATAGCTAGTAGTATCTTATGTACTGAAAAAATATAATAAAGATAAAGAATTTCTAAGAGAATATAGAAAACCTTAAGAATATATAAGATCTAATCAATAAGTTTAATGTATAATTTAATTATAAGGTGATGAAGCTGAAGCATCATTAACTTAAATAATAATTATTCTATATATAAAAAGAGGAGAAAAGGAAAGATAAGTTTCTAAAAATTAAAATCTCATTATTTCATATTAATATTAAAAGCCCTGAGGGATACAGTAGATAAAAAACAAACTAAAAAAATACCAGAAAAAACTAGAGTATATACCACATTTAACTCAGAGAGGCAGGCTATTTCCACTAAAATCAGAATCAATCAAGCACATTAAAATAGAATAATTACATTTATATAAAGAATCAGAGTAATATTAAATAATCTCTTTATCTCTTCCAACACTTTCTTATATTAAATAGCTGCTTGATTTTATTATCATTAAATTCCAGAGAGTAACTATATTACATTAGTATACTCAGATTTATCTAATAGATTCTCAAAGTAATTTAATTGCTCAGTCATATTAATCAACTTCATAGTATTTATATATATATTTATAGAAACCTACAGTGCAGTTAGTAATTAATTTTCTATTCTAAATTAACTACAGGAAAACTTACTATCTCATAGTGATAATGATACTACACACACTAAAAACAGTAAATTATATATAAATTCTTAGAAGGATAATAAAATACCTTCATACCAGTCTTTATAATTAAGTAGTAAATATACTTCTCATACTATTTTAGTAAGTATAGACTTTTAGTAGATCTTTCTTAGTACTTATCTTTCTTCTCTTTTTTCTTCTTATTATCATTATTATTATTATCATTCTCATTTTTATTTTTCTTATTTTTATCCTTATTCTTATCATTGTCATCATTCTCTAGGATCTACATAATAAGCTACATAAAATCTCTAGTCAATCAGATGATAAGCATTAGAGTAGTAGAAGTAAAAGTAAAATAGATCAGAATAATAAAAGGTATAGAAATAAATAAATAGCTAAGCATGCAGAGAGAAGTAATAATAGTAGAAGATAGTATAAGAGTACATATAGAAAGAAGGTTATAAGAGAAGATAAAAGAAGAATCTCTATAGTAGGAAAGTATGACTAAAAAGGGGTATAATAGAGTCTGAAAATCTTAGGGTAGGAAAGTACCACACAGAGGGGTAGTCAGCTTTATAAGAGGATTAGAAGAGGAGAGAGAGCTTAATAGCATATATCCTCTACATATATATAATAATGTAGGAGTTTAGGGGGTTATTTCAAATTAATATTTTTTATTTCAAACTATCAAAGTACATCTATTAGTAATTTCTATAACATGGTACCTTAATAACATGAAAGAAGTAAAGAAAAGTAATATATTACATTCAAGTAATATCATGTAGCTATAATATATAAAAAGTAAAATAATTATTTAACTATATAAATATACATTTAGGCCAGGAAATCTAAAATAGAGCACAATCAGTGCATAAAGTATTTATAAACTAATAGAAGACATTATAGACACTCAGACAAGAAGATATTATATCAGAGTAAATAATAAGTAGAATGATAGATTAAATTATAATACTAGTATTTAATAGAGGAAATAAAAAAATGTAGTAAAGTAGAGAGTATATATATTCATAGCTATACATTAAATTACCCACTCACCATCATTTAGATGTCTGATCACAGAAAATAAACATTAATTGTATTATATATTAAATTATCTAGTAATGAAATCACTGATTCCTATAATATAATTAGTCTGTGAATATAAAACTATCTGATTACAACAGTCTAAATCTTCTATTAAATGTAATAGTCTAAATCTTTTATAAAGTATAATAGCTTAAATCTTCTATAATGTATATCATATATTAGCCTGATTCTTCAACTATAACATGGAAAATCCAAGAATCCACTGGAAGCTAACTCCTAAAGAGGGGAGTAGTTGTAATGCATAAAGAAGACTATATGTTACATATAGATCAACTATACCCTTAGATCTCAGATCTCAGACCTCAGGCCTAGCAGTGCATCTGATAGTATGCCTGATAATATGCATGTAATGCACACTTAGTAGCTAACTATTAATATATATACTATATAGGTTTCTTATGAAAAGAATCAGCAAATAGTCCTATTACTATATAATCCCTACATTTAAAATATATATATATTTTTACCTATCTATTCTCATCACACTGTTCAACAACTCATAATCTACCTTTCAAATCAAAAAGCCTTTTATATTTAATGCTAAATATTACATGAATCATCTATAAAGTATAATGATTTAAACCTTTTATAAGTATAATAATCTAAATATTTTCTAATATATATTATGCATCAGCCTGATTCTTTAGCTACAACATGGAAAATCCATAAATCTACTGAAGGTCAGCTCCTAAAGGAGAAAGCAGTTATAATGCATAAAGAAGACTATATATTACATGTAGATCAACTATGCTCTTAGATCTCAGATTTTAGACCTCAGGCCCAGCAGTGTGCCTGGCAGTGTGCTTGGTAATGTGCATGTAGTGTGCACTTAGTAGTTAGCTATTAATATATATACTGCACAGGTTTCTTATGAAAAGAACCAGCAAATAATTCTATTACTATATGATCCCTATATTTGAAATATACACACATTTTTACCTGTCTATTCCTATCACACTATTCAATAACTTATAATTCACCTTTTAAATTAAAAGGTCTTTATATTCATGTGTGCTGTTAGGCTCTCTCTTCTCTCTCAATCTTCTTATGAAGCTGATTATCTTTCTATATAGTACTTTTTTACTCTAAAGTTCTTAGACTTCATTATGCCTCTTTCTAACTATATTCTCTTATTATAGAGATTCCCCTTTTATCTTCTTCTGCAGCTCTTTTTTTATATATATCTCTATACTATCTTCTACTATTACTGTCTCTTCCTGCATACTCAGCTATCTATCTACCTCTATATCTCTTATTATTCTGATTTATCCTACTTCTACTCCTATTACTCTGATGCTTACTATCTAATTAGCTAGAGATTTTATGCAGCTCACCATGTAGACCCTAGAGGATAATAGTGATAATAAGAATGAGAATGAGAATAAGAAGAATAAAAATAATAATAATAATAATAATAATAATAATAATAATAAGAAGAAGGAGAATAAATACTAAGAGAAATCTATTGAAAGTCTATACTTACTGAAATGATATAAGAAATATATCTGCTGTCTAATTATAAAGACTGATGTAGAGGTATTTTATTACCCTTTTAAGAGTCTGTATGTGACTTACTGTTCTTAATGTATGTAATACTATTATTATTATAAGATGATAAGTTTTCCTGTAGTTAATTTAAAATAGGAAATTAATTACTAACTATGCTGTAGATTTCTATAAATATGTATATAAATACTATAGAGTTAATTAATATAGCTAAGTAATTAAATTACTTTAAGAATCTATTGGATAAGCCTGAGTATGCTAGTGCAATGCAGCTACTTCCTAGAATTTAGTAGTAATGAGGTCAAGCAGCTGTTTAATATAAGAAGGTGTTAGAGAAAGTAAAGGGGTTATTTAATATTACTCTAGTTTTTTATGTAAGTAATATAATTATTCTATTTTGATGTACTTGATTGATTCTGACTTTAGTGAAAATAGCCTGCTTTTCTGAGCTAGATGTAGTGTATACTCTGATTTTTTTTCTAGTATTTTTTAATTTATTTTTTATTTACTATGCCTCTTGAGGCTTTTAATATTAATATGAAATAATGAGATTTAATTTTTAGAAACTTATTCTTTCTCTTCTCCTCTTTTTATGTATAGACTAGTTATTATTTGAGTTAATAGCACTTCAACTTTATTACCTTATAATTAAACTGTGTATTGAATTTGTTGACTAGATCTTATACATTCTTAAGGTTTTTTATGTTCTCTCAGGAATTCTCTGCCTCTATTATATTTTTTTAGTATATAAAATATTACTAACTATTAAAATAGTTATACTTCTCTAGAATTTCTTTAATCTTAAACTCCTCAATCTTATCTATCATTATTGATTTGGCCTCTGGGATTTTACTGTACTGCATGTGATATGATTCAAGCAATGAGACATGAAAAATAAGGTATTTATCTTTATATTATAATATAAGTTTCAGTTTGTATGTTTATTTTCCTTACTTGTTGATGATTTTGAAAGGGCTAAGTTAATAATAGTTAAGCTTTAAGTTTAGATATAATATACTAATGTTTTTTGAGTATAATATAATCTAGTTCTTAATTATAAAATACTTCTTCTTATAACACTAATTATAGTATTTCTTCTATATTTTCTAAATCTTTAGAAGAGATTCTTACAGATTATTCTATACTTCTCTTATATAATGTATATATTTTATTACCTTCTGTGCTTTTCTCCTTTCTATATTAGTATCTAATTTGATGTTAAAATGTAGCTCAGGTTGAAAACTTATTAATATTTCTGCAGGAAATGTTTTGAGAATATTATATGTAAAAATATTATAAAAGAACTATACTAATAGTAATCATCTAGTTTAGTTATTCTAATAGAAGTTATAATAAATGTGCAGGTAATACTTGAGCATTTAATTCTACCTCTCAGTTTAGCTGTCTATTTGAGAGTGGAATGCAGTTATTAACTATTAGCATACTTTTAGGAGATAGTAGAGTATTAATTAGTATTTACTGGAGCTAAATATCTTGATGTAGTCTATTACTTAATGATGTAGATAACTAAAAAATCTAGTGAAGATATTAAATATTAGATTTACAAGCTTTAATGTACTTATACCTTTATTAACTGATTTATAAACTATATACTTAATTAATTTATTTATAAATATTATGATTGAATTATAGATCTTGCTGTTCTACTTGAATAGTAAGAGTTTAATAATGAAATCTATTATCACTATTTTGAAAGAAAAGATAAGAATAGAAAGTAATTCTAATTGATTATATTTCCTATAATAATATATTTTAATCTATTAGTAGATATTATAGATATATATATATTTCTAAATGTCTGTTATTATATCACATCAAAAGTATTTCCTCTAAATGCACTTAAGAGTGTATTTAACACTAAAATGTCCTCTTTAAGAATTATTATAATTTAATTTTATAATCTTATCTCTTATTACTTAATCTATAGGGATGAAAATATAATTCTTATAATGAAGTAAATCATTTTAATTAATTATTTAATTTAAATACTTAGTTTTATTTATTTTGTTTACTTCTATTCTTCTGTGCATCTTAGTGTACTTAGTGTTCTAAGCTTGCATGTAGTGCAGAAATTCTGTGATAGATTTAGTGAGAGAGGATTTATAAACTATATTAGATTTCATAATTATATTAATTAATATTTATAGCACTAGATGAGCTAGCTTTTCTATATTATTAATAATATATCTCTTATCTATATATATATATTAATATGTGCAGGAAGTAAGTGTATCAATACAAATTACATTTTCCTTATTATTTAATAATTTTAAATATACTATTATAATAATTATTTACTGATTAAGATCTTTCAGCTGTGTCTGTATATCTATATCTAGTATTTAAAACATTTCTTAAAGAAGCTTTTCTTAAATTATTAGTAATAGTATTTACTTTAAAGTATTTTCTTTATAATCAGAGTGATGACTAGATGCATCTGTGGGATTCTTTATTTCTAAATAATATTTAATGATAAAGTTGAATATAAAGAGTGTTTCCATTCATTATATTTAATATCCTACTAACTCTATTATTATCATAAAGTGCTGTAGATTAATATAATTAGATAAAACTATTATAGGAAAATATACATCATGCAGGTAGTAATACTATTACTTAAATATTATAAGAATAATGAGAAGTTTCTAATTATATGTATTATAATTATATTCTACTAATGATAAGTCTTATAAATAGTATACAATTAGATACTATTATCTATCATTTAAATCTAACTGTAAGAGGATTATATTTAGTGTGAAACCTGATACATCTGACTCCACCTGAAGTTTCCAATTTAAATTAAAGTATATAAGGATTAGAGCCTTTATAAATGTGCTTTTTAGCTCTTAAAAAACTTTCTATACATTAATATTAAGGAAGATCATTTTTTAGTTCTAATCTTTCTATATTATATCTTTTATGAGTGTAGATAAGAGCTGTACTTTCACTGCAAATCTATCTATAAAATGATAGTAAAAATTTACAAATTCTAGAAATATCTGAATGTTATGAATGCACTTAGATTCTAGTCAGAAGAGAATAATATTAATCTAGTTTTATTCTATCTTAATATTATTTATATTAATTATAAAGCTAAGAAAATTGATGTGATTCACATGAAATATATATTTACTGAGTTTTATATATAATTTATAGGTGTATTGTGAAGGGCTACATCCTTATACCCTATATCTATAGCTTGCCTGAACTTTACTCAATCTCTAACCACTTGATTGGATGCCTCTAACCAGGCCTTCATATAAATGTTTATTCACTTCAATCTTGTGTAGTTCTCTTCCACTTATATTATATAATCTTGTGATTTCTTTTCCTTTTTTCTTCCTTTCTCTAGTGATTACAATCTTGATTTTAGCATTTAGCTTGTATGATCTATTAATCAGAGCACATCTATTACATTTTATAATTACTTATTTAATCTCTTCTTAAAGATCTCTGATATTATATCCATCTTCTGAATGTGACTTGCATGTATAGTAGAATCTTCTAAATGTAATTTATATATACAGCTGACTTCTCTGAATTCTAATAAATGCTAATAAAACATCCTCATGAAATATTAGCTTTATATAACTTACTCAGTTCAGCCCTGCTGAATAATATGTCAGTGAAAGGCCTTAAAGTCCTAACAGTCTGTATTAATATTTCATGAGATTTTCCTTCAACCTGTATGAATCTTCTGAACTCTTAGAATCCAATCAATCTTTACATCCATTATGAATATAGATTCTCTACATGAAGATAGCCTCTCTTCTTAGAATTTTAAAGCTAATCTCTAAAATCTTATCTAATAGCTTGCAGCTTAAATTTAGAGTCTCTCTAAATAAATTTATATGCTTACTTTGATTTTAATATCTATTCTGACTTCTACCCTTCTAACTACTTCATTGAATGATATTATGAAATATCTAAAAGAAAAACTCATCACATTAGCAACCTTCAGCAGTAAAAAGCTCATTGAATACTCTACCTGGTGACTTAATGTTGTGGCCAAGATTAATGTTGATGATTATACAATTAGTAATCTAATAAATTAGATATGATATATCTTCTTATGACTCTCTGATATTACCTCTACCTGATTCCACCCTTAAATGAAGGCTAATTCATACTTCCTGCTATCTTCTGATGTCATTCTGAATCAGCTAGATGTTTTGTTCTCTAATCTTGCAGTGATCTCAAAGGCTTTCACCTGACTACACAGTACCTACCAGTGAACTCTCTCACTAGCTGCCTTTCTCCTAATGTTCAATCAGAAGATCCTTGAAGCTAGCAGGCAGTTATGAGATAACATAATTAAGAAGGCTATACTCAAGAAAGTCATTAATTTTGACCTCTTATAGTAGACTATCTTTATCTGAGAACCTACTTTATATGTCAACTATTACATGAAACTTTATAAGATAGAGAACAATCTATCTGAAATCAAAGCTATTAAGAACTGGTTCTGCACTGATGCTCCTATTAATTCTAGAGAAGCTTTTCTTAGAGCAACTCAGCCCCACAATCTAAATGCTATAGACTGGGAGCTGATAGCTTACATGAATAGCTTTTATATCTCTAATATGACTACTGCTGCTATCACAGATTACTGTACCTAAGAAGTTTATATTAACTATGATAAATCTGGGTATAGAGCTGCCAACTGCCATAGAACCCATATTCCCCTGAAACTGCCCATATGATCTATGAATGTACAGACTAAGCCTGAGGAAGAGAAGGACTTTAAAGATGTTAAGTTAGACTTAGAAAAAGACTAACTTTCATGTGAAATTGTGAGTAAAAGCTCCCAGAGTTAGATAGAAAGACCTTTAAGAAGAAGATGATAGTTCCAGTAATTCTTGTATCTATTATAGTTAATTATTCTTTTAATATGAATGTTATAGTAGATAGTAGCTGCTGTTACTATACAATAATTTACTCTTATATGATTAACTATTATAATTTCCTGTGTATTCTGATTATCCCCTGAAAAATTGAAGGCATCAGTGGTGACACTGACAGCTTTATATGAAACATGATGAAGCTTAATGTTGATGTTGGTAAATTCCTCTGAGAAAATACTTATATATATAAAATTAAGGATTTCCTGTATGACTTCATATTAGATCTATCTTGATTATTCAAACATCAAGCTCTTATTAATGCATACAATTAATGCATTGTATTCCCTGGAGACATCTATATCTCTAAAAAAGATGTCTATAAAACTGCTGATCTTTACTAGATCTCTACTAATATCTTCAAGCTCCTCTGATGTTGCAATTAGAAGCTTAAGTTCTAATTTCCTGTTAAAATCTTCACTGTCAGTATGTCTAACATAGAGAAAGCTTTCTCCTGACTCTCTAAGAAGCTAAAGACTGATCTTATGATAGTTCTCCCTCTATACTACCATAAATTCCTTGATGTTTTTAACTATAAAGCTGCTGAAAAACTCTCATCATTCTATAAAGTATATGACTATCATATTAAGCTTGAGAAGATAAATAGCAAAGATTCTCAGCTGCCCTGAAAACCTCTATACAACATGTTATATGATGAACTGCTTGTACTCTACAAGACCCTTAATGATCTTCTAGATAAGGGCTTCATCTAAGTTAGCAACTCACCTGCCAGTGCACCTATACTCTTTATGAAGAAGCTAGGTGAAGGCCTCTAGTTCTACATTAACTATTGAGGCTTTAACTGTCTTACCTGAAAAGATCATTACCCACTGCTATTAATCAATGAGACTCTTGAA
Organism: Emmonsiellopsis sp. PD_33; assembly: GCA_032988165.1. Classification (NCBI taxonomy): domain Eukaryota; kingdom Fungi; phylum Ascomycota; class Eurotiomycetes; order Onygenales; family Ajellomycetaceae; genus Emmonsiellopsis; species Emmonsiellopsis sp. PD_33. The sequence goes on from JANTQF010000020.1 coordinate 102,980, forward strand.
TAAATTAGATGAGTCAAGTAGTTCATAAAGTTTAACATCATTTTCATGTTCTATAAGATCTGAATTGCAGAAGGAGATGAATGGCTAACCACTTTTTACATAAAATATAATCTATTTGAATGGATAGTTATCCTCTTTAGTATTATAAATGCTCTGAGCATCTTCTAGAAGTATATTAACTAGGCTCTATAAGATTATTTAAATGAATTTGCTTCTATTTATCTCAATAACATCCTTATCTTCACTGATGGGTCCTGCAAATAGCATTAAGAGTACATCTAAAAGGTCCTTATCTACCTCTACAAGTATAATCTCCCAATTAATATTAACAAATCTGCCTTTAAAGTTTAAGAGATAACTTACCTTGACTTCATCATAGAAGTGGGGAAGGGAGTCCATATAGACTCTAAGAAGATCATTACTATTCTTAAATGGAAGGCCTCTATAACTATAAAAGATGTATGAGGTTTTCTAGGATTCATAAATTTCTATTGATATTTTATTCAGGATTTTTCTGATATTATCTGATTACTAACTAACCTCACATGCAAAAATCAGCAGTTTTAATAGTCTAAAGAAGCAGATAAGGTATTTACACATCTTAAGTAGATATTTGTCTTTACCCTGATGCTTATTACATTTAACTCTAACTACTTAATGATGGTTGAAATAGACTCTTTCAGTTATATCACAGGTAACACTTTCATGTAATAAGATGATGAAGGTGTCCTATGATTTTATACATTTATATCTAAGAAACTTAGCTCTATTAAAGTTAACTATAAAATTTATAATAAAGAACTTCTTGCTATCATCTGATGCCTAGAAGAATGGGACTCTAAACTCTACAGTGTGAAAGACTTTAAGATTATTATAGATTATAAGAACTTTTAATATTTCACTATAATCTGCAAACTCTCTAAATGCTAAATGTGCTGAGTTGAATTTCTCAGCTGATTTCATTTTATAATCTATTATTACTCTGATATAGAGAACTTCATGGCTGATGCTCTCTTCTAATGTAAATAAAATATACTCTTTAAAGACTTTAATATCTGTTGGATGAACTATGAATAGAGGTTATTAGACCCATAGATCCTCAAGAACTCTGAAGTAACACTATATAGAGTAATATGTACTTCACCTGTTATCCTGTTAGCTATAATTACTCAAATAAACCCTGTAGGAGGCTTCTCCAGGTTATCTCTACTCTTACTCTAGAAACTCTGAGATACTACTGTTACCTCCAATAAATGCCTCTAGATGATGACTCAGATTGTATGAGATAAAGCTTGCTGCTTCTCATCTGAACTTCAGGCCTATATTAATATAGCTGAATGCTCTATAAATACTAACATCTAACTATACTTTTAGAAGAGATAGTAAGTTTCTAATTCAGAATTATTATACATCTAAATTATACAAGAAACTTATAATTCTCTGATGATCAGCTACCTGAGCTGTAAAGTACTCTACTGAATTTTATCCTAAGATTTCTACTAATCTAATATATTTCAGAGTATTTAATAGTTCATTTAGAACTGCAATGTCTGCTAATCCATCATTACCTAATGAGATTACTATCAAGGTCTACTTAAATCTCTTCTAATTTCTAAACACATCTGATATAATGTTATCATTAACTTTGCAGTAGATCTTTCTATAAGTAATGACTATAAAAATATTCTTATCATTGTTGACTGTCTCAGTAAAGATGTTATTCTTAAACTCTATATGAAGATAGATATACCTACAGTAGCTAAAGTTTTCCTCTGAAGTCTGTTTTATCACCTGCATGATCTATCTCATATAATTATTTTAAATTATAGAATCCAGTTTGTTAGAGCTATCTGAAGCTGAATCTACTAGCTCCTCAAGATCTTCTAGTATCTCTTAACTGTCTATTACTCTAAAATTAATAGCAGCACTAAATGTATGATTCAGACAATCAAGAACTATCTCTAAAAGTTCTATTTATATGCTCAGAATGACTGGAATGAACTCCTTTCACATACTGAATTTGTAATTAATGGCTGTAATACTATTAGTACTAATATTAGCTTATTTTTCCTCTCATATAGTTATAATTTTGAAGTTCTTAATCTCATTGAATTATCTAAGTCTTCTGCCTTACCCTGCAGTCTGATCCAAATTGTAGACACTATTATCTCAAAACTCCAACAAGCCTGTAAATGGGCTGAATCCTTCATGGCTAGTGCCTAGTAAGATTAATAGGACTGTGTAAATGCTTACTGGAATCCTACTGAATACTATAAAGTAAATAATAAGATCTAGCTAGATCTCTAAAATATTATCACAGACTACCTGTCTTGCATACTTAATTACTAATATATTAAGTACACTATTATTGAAGTTCTGAGAAGTTATAACTACTATCTTAACATACTACCCAGAATTCATAATGTATTTCACATGAACCTGCTCTGTAAGGCCTCTACTGATCTATTCTCCTTGTAAGAGATTATTAATTGGCATCCACCTAGTATTATTGGAGAAGATAATAAGGTAGAGTATGAGATAGAAGTCATTCTCAACTGCTACTATTATAAGTAAGAATTTCAGTACCTAGTGAAGTGGCTCAGCTATAAGGTGCCTTTATGAGAATTAACCTCTACCCTGCAAGATACTATCATACTCACCTATTATAAAGAGCTGTACCTGCCTGATGAAACTGTACCTATACTGTACTATATCTGATTCTCTGAACTCTTCTATTCACCCTCTGAATCTGAATAGGGGGGGATAATGTGAAGGGCTATACCTTTATACCCTATATTTATAGCTTGCCTGAACTTTATCTGATCTCTGACTGCTTAATCAGATGCCTCCAATCAGGTCTTTATATGAATGTTTATTTGCTCTGACCTCACATAGTTCTCTTCTACTTATATTATACAATCTTGTGATTCCTTTTTCTTTTTCCTTTCTTTCTCTAGTAATTACAATCTTGATTTTAGTATCTAGCTTACATGATCTATTAATTAGAGTATGCCTGTTACATGTATAGGTGTTTCAGCACTATATGTACATGCTTGTAGTGCTCTTCCTCTAAGTTCAAGTAGATGATAATGTCATTTAGATAGATAACACAGTAGATATCTAGAAGATTGCTCAGAGTCTTATTAATATAGAATTAAAATGTTACTGATGTGTTTATAAGTTTAAAGAGAATTACTTGATATTTAAAATGATTATAGTATGTTTAGAAAGCTATTTTCCACTTATCATCTTTATATATGTATAGTTAATAATATACATTGTAGAGATCTAACTGTAAGTAAATCTTTATACTGGCCAGCTTATTAATTATTTTACTGATTAAGAGGAGAGGATATTGATTCTTTATACTAATAGTATTAAACTTATAATAGTTTATATAAAGATATATAATTTCATCTTTTTTTAAGATGAAAAATATTAGTGTGCTTACAGGGCTTTTTAATAGATATATTCATTCTTTTTTTAGACTAAATTCTAGGTATTCATGTAGTACCTCTAGTTCTTTAATAGAGAGATTATAGATTAATTAGTAGAGAGATTCTTTTTCAGGTATCAAATTAATTAGATGATCATATTATGCATGTTCTGAAAGTAATTCTACTATAACTTCTAAAAAAATATCTTTATATTTATAATAGACTTCTAATATTACTGACTCTCCATTTAGAATTATACTGAACAGAGTAATTAGTTCATCTCTCTCTAGTTGATATAAATGAATAATATAAGCTATATATTTAACTCTAATTACTATATTTATTTGTTTTATAATGATGATCTCAACATTATTAATATATGATATATAGTATATTCAGTGTGATTTTAACTATTAGATGTTGAGATTCACAATTTTAAGCTAGAGGAATTTTAGGATAATATTATAGTTTTTTATATTTATTACTTTAAAATGAAAGCTCTGATTGTGAGAGAGTCCTTTATTATTAATTACATGTACATACATCTCATATTAATTGTAAGCTATAATTTAATATCTATTAATTATATTGATCTAGTGTGAATCTTTATTACTCTTTCTAAGATATACTTTTATCTATTTCTAACTGATAAAATTTACTTTTATATCTAAGTTAATAAGTACCTAAATAATGATTAACCCTTGAGATGTTTCTAGCTATATCTTAATTATCATTACTTCTTTATTATATTTTTATCTCATTTTATTTACTCTTAGTGCTATAGTAATACTCAGCACTAAGAGATCTAGTTTTTTAACTCACACTTCTTCATATGCTTTTTAGGATGAAGTTCCTAGTAATCATTAGAAATATAACCTGATTTATTATAGTGAGAGTACTTAAGATGAGAGGTAAACCTGGGTTATAAGAATTAGCCTCTAAGTGTGTAGTTTGAAGATTTTTCTCTTTTAGACTCTATTTTTATCTAAGAATTGAAAGACTTCTTCTTGTACAGTGAATTTACAGTATTTTCCTATTTAAATGAGAAGAGTTTTTAGTCCTTATAATACTACTCTACTTTATATAGAAATGTTAGTATCTCTTTATAATTCTTAGAATCTTTCTTTACTAGATGTGTATGAATTTAGATTTCCTCTTAATAGTAATTTATCAGGTTGAAACTGTGCTATTCCTTCTAGATCTTATAGAGTAGATATTTCTCCAGATTAAGAAGATATTTAATAAAATCTTAGATGAATTGATTGTTCTATTATTATACATCTATATATTTCTTAATTAATTATTATTGAAGTGCATTTAGATTTATGAAATGTAGTTGTAATTATATATAGAGATCTTCTTAGATGAGTAGTAGATTCTCTGAGTTTACTTTATAATTCTTATGAAAAGTATCTTATTAGTAGAGAGGTTTCATAGTGAGCTTCTATATAGCATTCTGAATGTAGTGTTTTTTACTAGTGTAGTAGTTTTTATTATATTTAAATTCTATTTTAATTTGAATGATGAAATCTTCAAGCTCTAACATACTTTTTTCTTGATATTTAGAGAATGTATTAACCTTTAGATGGGTAATTTAATAGGGTAACTAGATTATTTCTATATGAGACCTGTAATATCTAACATTAAATATAAAAGGCTTTTCAATTTGAAAGGCAGACTATGAGTCATTGAACAGTGTGATGGGAATAGACAGGTAAAAATGTATGTATATTTCAAATGTAGGGGTTATATAGTAATAGGACTATTTGCTGATTCTTTTCATAAGAAACCTGTGCAGTATATATATAAATAGCTAGCTACTAAGTGTGTATTACATGCACATTATCAGATGCACTGTCAGATGCACTACCAGGCCTGAGGTCTGAGATTTAAAGTCTGAGGCTACAGTTGATCTACATGTGATGTATGGTCTCCTTTACACATTATAACTACCTCCCTCTTTAGGAGCTAATCTCCAGTGGATTCTTGGATTTTCTATGTTGTAGCTGAAGAATTAAGTCAATATGTAATACATATTATAGAAGGTTTAGATCATTACACTTTATAAAAGATTTAGACCATTATGCTTAATAGAAGGTTTAAGCCATTATAGTTAGATAGTTTCATATTTATAGGTTAATTATGTTGCAGGAATTAGTGATTTTATTGCCAGATAATTTAGTATATAATGTAGTTAATATTTATTTTTTATGATTAAGTGCCTGGATGATAGTGGGTGGGTAATTTAGCACACAGTTATGAATATATATATCCTCTACTTTACTATATTCTTTTATTTTCTCTATTAAATGTTAGCATTGCAATTTAATCTATCATTCTATCTGTTATTTACTTTAATATAGTATTCTCTTGTCTGAGCATCTATGATACCTTTTACTGGTTTATGAATGCTTTATACACTAATTGTACTTTATTTTAGATTTCCTAGTCTGAATGTGTGTCTACATAGTTAGATGATTATTTTACTTTTTGCATGTTATAGCTATATAATATTATCTGAGTATAATATATTACTTTTCTTTATTTCTTTCATGTTATTAAGGTATCATGTCATAGAAATTACTAATAGATGTATTTTAATAATCTGAAATAAAAAATATCAATTTGAAATAGCCCCCTAAACTCCTATATTATTATATGTGTATAGAGAGTGTGTGCTATTAGACTTTCTCTTCTCTTCTAACTCTCTTACAGAGCTAACTATCTTCCTGTGTGATATTTCTCTACCTCAGAATCCTCAGACTTCATTGTACTCTACTCTAGCTATATCCTCTTATTATAGAAATTCCTCTTTTATCTTCTCTTATAACTTTTCTTCTGTGTGTATCTTTATACTATCTTCTGCTATTACCACTTCTCCTTACATACTTAACTATCTATCTATTCTTATATCTCTCATTATTCTGATTCATTCTACTCTTACCCCTACTACTCTAATGTCTACTACTTGATTAACTAGAGATTTTGTGTAGCTTGCCATGCAGGCCCTGGAGAACAATGATGATAATAAGAATAAAAATGAAAATAAGAAAGATAAGGATAAGAATAATAATAATAATGATAATAATAAGAAGAAGAAGAAGAAAGAGAATAAATACTGCAAGAGATCTACTAAGAGTCTATACTTACTGAAATAGTGTGGGAAATATATCTACTATCTAACTATAAAGACTGACATGAAGGTGTTTTATTATCCTTCTGAAAATCTGCATGTAACTTACTATTTTTAATGTGTATAGTATTATTATTACTATAAAATGATGAGTTTTCCTGTAGTTGATTTAGAATAGAAAACTAATTACTAATTATATTGTAGGTTCTTATAAATGTGTATGTAAATATTATAGAGTTGATTGATATAGCTAAGTAATTAAATTACTTTAAGAATCTATTAAATAAGTTTGAGTACACTGATATAATGTAGTTACTCTCTAGGATTCAGTGGTGATAGGGCCAAGCAGCTATTTAATATAAGAAAGTGTTAAAGGAGGTAGAGGAATTATTTAATGTTACCCTAATTCTTTATATAAATATAATTATTCTATTTTAGTATGCTTGATTGATTCTAACTTTAATGGAAATAGCCTATCTTCCTGGGCTAGATATAGTGTATACTCTAATTTTTTCTGGTGTTTTTTCAGTTTGTTTTTTATCTACTATCCTCCTCAGGGCTTTTAATATTAGTATGAAATAATAAGATTTTAATTTTTAAAAACTTATTCTTCCTCTTCTCCTCTTTCTATATGTAGAATAATTATCACTTTAGTTAATAATACTTCAGCTTTATTACCTTATAACTAAATTATATATTAAACTTATCAATTAGATTCTACACATTTTCAAGGTTTTCTATGTTCTCCCAGAAATTCTCTACCTTTATTATATTTTTCTAGCACACAAGATACTACTAATCATTGAAATAGTCATACTTCTCTAGGATCTCTTCAATTTTGAACTTCTCAACTCCATCTATTATTATTGATTTAGCCTCTGGGATTTCACTGTGCTGCATGTGGTACAGTTTAAGTAATGAAACATGAAAAATAGAATATATATCTTTATATTATAATATAAGCTTTAGTTTGTATGCTTATTTTCCCCACTTATTGATAATTTTGAAAGGGCTGAGTTAATAATAGTTGAGCTTCAAACTTAAATGTAATGTGCTAATGTTTTTTGAGTATAATATGATCTAATCTTTAACTATAAAATACTTCTTCTTATAATACTAATTATAGTATTTCTTCTATATTTTCTAGGTCTTCAGAAGAGATTCTCACAGATCATTCTATACTTCTCTTATATAGTGTATATATTCTATTATCTTCTGTGTTTCTCTCCTTTTCATATTAGTATCTAATTTAACATTAAGATATAGTTCAGATTGAAAACTTATTAGTACTTCTGCAGAGGACATCTTGAGGATACTATATATAGAGGTGTTATAGGAGAACTGTGCTAGTAGTAACTATCTAGCCCAGTCATCCTAATAGAAGTTATAATAGATATATAGGTAGTATTTAAGTATCTGATTCTACCTCTTAGTTTGACTGTCTGTTTGAGGGTAGAATGTAGTCATTAACTATTAGTGTACTTTCAGGAGGTAGTAGAGTATTAATTAGTATTTGTTAGAGCTGAATATTTTAGTACAGTCTATTATCTAATGATGTAGGTAACTAAAAAATCTGATAAAAATGTTAAATATCAGATTTACAAGCTCTGATGTACTTATACCTTTATTAACTAATTTATAAATTATATACTTAATTAATTTATCTATGAATATTATAATTGAATTATAGATCTTGCTGTTCCACTTGAATGATAGGAGTTTAATAATGAAATTTATTATTATTATTTTAAAAAAAGAGATGAGAATAAGAAGTAGTTCTAATTGATTATATTTCTTATGGCAGTGCATCTTAATCTATTAGTAAATATTATAGATATATATATATTTTTAAATATTTATTATCATATCATGCTAAAAGTATTTTCTCTGAACACACTCAAAAGTGTGCTTAATATTAAAATACCCCCCTTAAGGATCATTATAATTTAATTTTATAATCTTATCTCTTATTACTTGATCTATAGAGATAGAAATGCAACTCTTATAATAAAGTAAACTATTTTAATTAATTATTTAGTTTAAATACTTAGTTTCATTCATTTTACTTACTTTCATCTTTTTATGTATCTTAGTGTGCTCAGTGTTCTAAGCTTGCATATGATGCAGGAATTCTATGATAGGTTTAGTAAGAAAAAATTTATAGATTATATTAGATTTTATGATTATATTAATTAATATTTATAATACTAGATAAGCTAGCTTTTTTATATTATTAGTAATGTATCTTTCATTTACACACATATTTTAATATGTGTAGGAAGTAAGTGCATCAATATAAATTACATTTTTCTTATTATTTAATAGTTTTAAATGTATTATTATATTAATTATTTACTGACTGAGGTCTTTCAGCTGCATCTGCATATCTATATCTGATATTTGAAATATTTCTTAAAGAAGCTTTTCTTAAATTATTAGTAATAATATTCATTTTAGAGCATTCTCTTTATAGTTAGAGTAACAATTAGGTGTATCTGCAGAATTCTTTATCCCTAGATAGTACTTAATAATAAAGTTAAATATAGAGAGGGTTTCTATTTATTATATCTAATGTCTAATTAACTCTATTATCATTATAAAGTGTTATAGGTTAGCATGATCAGATAAAACTGTTACAGGGAAATATATACTATATAAGTAATGATATTATTATTTGAATGCTATGAAGATAGTGAGGAATTCCTAATTATATATACTGTAGTTACACTTTACTAGTAATAAGCCTTATAAATAGTATATAACTAGATATTATTATTCATCATTTAGATCTAATTGTAAGAGAATTGTATTCAGCATAAAATCTGATGTATCTAGCTCCACCTAAAGTTTCTAATTCAGATTGAAGTGTATAAGAATTAGAGCCTTTTAAAAAGCTTTTTATACATTAGCATCAAGAAGGATCATTTTTCAGTTCTAGCCTTTCTATATTGCATCTTTTATAAGTATAGATAAAGATTGTACTTTCACTACAAATCTATCTATAAAATAGCAGTAAAAATTCATAAACTCTAGAAATATCTAAATGTCATAGATATACTTGAGTTTCAGCTAGAAGAGAATAGTATCAATCTGACTTTATTCTATCTTAATGCTATTTATATTGATTATAAAGTCAAGAAAATTGATATGATTCATATAAAATATATATTTACTAAGTTTTATATATAATTTGTAGGTATGTAGGTGTTTCAGCATCATACATATATACTTATAGTGCTCTTCCTCTAAGTTTAAGTAGATGACAATGTCATTTAGATAGATAATATAGTAAATATCTAGAAGATTGCTTAGAGTCTTATTAATATAGAATTAGAATGTTACTAATGTATTTATGAGCCTAAAGGAGATTACTTGATATTTAAAATAATTATAGTGTGTTTGGAAAGCTGTTTTCCACTTGTCACCTTTATATATATATAGTTAGTAATATACATTATAAAGATTCAACTATAAGTAGATCTTTACACTAGTCAGCCTATTAATCATTTTACTGATTAAGGGGAGAGAATATTAGTTCTTTATACTAATAGTATTAAATCTATAGTAGTCTACATAAAGATGTATGATTCTATCTTTTTTCAGGATAAAAAATATTAGTATACTTACAGGACTTTTTAATGAGCATATTCATCCTTTTTCTAAACTAGATTCCAGGTATTTGCACAGCACCTCTAATTCTTTAATGAAGAGATTATATATTGATTAGTAAGAAGGTTTTTTTCTAGATATTAAATTAATTAGATGATTATATTATATATGTTTTAGAAGTAATTCTACTATAACTTCTGAAAAAACATCTTTATATTCATAGTAGACTTCTGATATTACTAACTCTCTATTTAGAATTATACTGAACAGAGCAATCAATTCATTTCCCTCTAATTAATATAAATGAATAATATAAGTTATACATCTAACTCTAACTATTATATCTATCTATTTTATAGTGATGATCTCAATGTCATCAACATGCAGTATATAATATATTTAGTATGATTTTAACCATTAGATGTTGGAATTTACAGTCTTGAGCTAGGAGAATTTCAGAATGACATTATAGTCTTTTATATCTATTATTTCAAAGTGAAAGTTTTGATTGCAAGAGAATTCCTTATCATTAATTACATGTATATATATCTCATATTGATTATAGACTATAACTCAGTATTCATTAATTATACTAATCCAATGTGAATCTTTACTATCTTTTTCAAGGTATACTTTTACTTATTTCTGGCTGATAAAATTTGCTTCTATACTCAAATTAATAAATATCTAGATAATAACTAACCCTTAGAGGATTTCTAGCTATATTTTAATTTGTAGTTTTTGGGATCACATGACCAGTTCATATGATCATACATAGCCCATGGTTTTTGAGATCATGTGACCAGTTCATGTGATTATACATAGCTCTATCACACTGCTCAGTGCTACTACATACTACACCCCTTTTCATACTATGATCTCACCTATTTCATTGTATATAATTGCATGATCTTTTTGATAGCTTTCATAAAAAGGGACACCTTCAGAATCACATCTAGTAGCATATTTAAATGCTGACTATTCATATGGCTGAGCAACATAGCTTTCTGCTGATGAGATAGCTTATTATATTATATCAGATAGTTCTATAAAATCACCCAAGATTTGCTAGAAAACACCCTTACAAGATGAAATGTAGATGTTATATAGCTAGATACAAAATCATATAATTTAATCCCAGATGAATAATGTGGTTGTGCATAAGCAATGATGACCTCAGCAATTTCCCAAGATAAGAGAGAGGTAGTAGTAATTCTGAAGAAGGCTATACCTCTTATCATACAAATATAAAAGTCTTAAGAATATCTACTGGGATGAGAGATAAAAGCAACATTCTCAAATCTTTTCTACAATAATCTTCCTTATCTTCCTACAAGCTGAAAATCTCTTATGACACAATAATGAATCTCAAACTGCAGAATACCTCTATTAGAGCCTACAATCAGGGCCCTGATGATATCCATCAACTATTATCTGAACTGTAGGATGTCATCCAATAGATGCTTCATCTGATTCCTACTAATGAAGTTCCAGGAGTGCAGAACAGCATCCTTCAAGCTATCTTGTATGACTATAAGGCTGTAATAGAGTAGATGAGGGATACTATCTGTTATAAGAACATATAATTCATTCAGGTAAATAAGAAATTCATTATAAAGTTAGTAGATGATCTATATAACATCTAAATTCAAAATAATGCTCTTGAGGAGGAACTCATCAATGCATATTATAATCAGATAAACTTAGAATTAATTCTATATGACTAGATCTCTAATCTCCAACATCAAGTAAGAGAATAATTCAATAGTCTCTTTCTATCTATATGAATTACTAATAGACTAATCATTCTTACACTGAGCATCAGCACTCTGACTGAACATGATCTACTATCAGAGTGAATAGCTGAGTAAAGAGATGATGATTGGGGGAATAAACCACCTGCTTCAGGGTATATTAAAATGTCTGAGATAGCAAAACCCCTAATATATAATAAGCTATGTAAGGATGACACAGCTGTATAATGAGTTACTAAGATAGAAGCTTACTTTCAAAATAAGTAGGAGCTCATAGGAAAGAACCCTACAAGTCATCAGAAGGCCTTTAGAGATGCTAACTTGCTTCATAGGAGTATTAAAAACCTTTAAAAGAGTCTTGAGAAACTCTATTTAGATGATCTACTCAACTACTCTCTCTCTAAGTTGTAGAAGGATTTCACATACTAGGTCATTAGAAACTTTAAAGAACTAGATACTGATATGAAGTATAATAAATAATTCATAGATCTTCATCAAATCAAGAATCTAACATCATACTATGCTAATTTCAATAGGTTATATAATGAGGTAACTCTATAACTTCTGCCTTAGAACCTACTAGATTTCTTTATCATATTTATGTCTGATGTCATGAAAAGTAAATGGAATCATTTTCATGTTCACCCAAAGATTATTTAGAAAGTCTATGACATTCTTTTTCATCAGGAAACTGCTCTGAAGTACTTAAATTCAGCAAACTACACTTTCAGAAACATGCACACTCCTGTGGTAGTACCACACAATCCTGATACCATGGATATTGATCTTAATGTAATTGTTGAAGCTTCAAATCCCCTGAAGAAGAATAGTCAAGCCTGGAAATTATAATGCAAGAGATATAAAGCCTGTTTTCATTACAGTCATCTGAACCATGGTATCTAGACTTGCCCCATAAATTCTAAGAATAAGGAAGCAAAAAACTCACAGGATCAGTAAGTTCTGAGGCACTTACTAATTAATTATGAAAAGCTTCATAGGTTTCTGAACTAAAGAACCTACATGATCCACTAGATCCTATGAACACAGAATGATGATCAATGGAATTAAGGAAGAAAGTTGACAAGTTAGAGGAACATTTAAATGTAGTTGAAGAAAGGTTGCTAACATATTTAAGCCTTATCAGAACTAACTGTACAGTGCTTATTCAAGCTCTAGCTGATATAGGCACTTTTATAGTCTACATTAGAGATTATATCTCATGCTAATTACTAGAGGCCTCACATATGAAGGACCTCAAGTGGGTAAAACTTCCAGACAAAAAATGAATCCTCTCACCCACTCAAATTAAATTCCCCCTGTACTTTAGGGGATGGTCCTATTGGATCTAGACATGTAAGCTTGCTAATATCAAATATAATCTTATCTTAGAATTGGATTGATTCAAATGATTTAACCTGAACATTAATTAGGTGACATGCTGTATGAGATTAACTGACAGGAAGAAAAAGGTTCATAAAATTCTTCCTCATGATATATGACACACATTTAGTGCTCCTCAGGTTGAAGATCTCAATCTCATGACATCCTATCAGATACATTGAATGGGCTATAAGAGCCATGCAGAGATAATATTGTATGTCATGCAACAAAAGGATAAATCTGAGAAACTGCCTGTGCCAATTGATTTGAGGGAGGAGAAATATATGAAAGCCCTGCTATTCAAGTACAGTAATGTCTTCTAAACTGCCTTGCCACTGAAGTTACCACCTGAATAAGAATTCATTCATGAGATTGACACTAAGGACTTATGACTAATTAATATTAATATGTACCCTCTCTTGTAGGTGCATTTAGAAGAACAGTAATGATAGATTAAAGAATTATTGAAATAGAGTCTTATATGATTCTCCTCAAGTCTGTAGGGGTTTCTGATGCTTTTTGTGAAGAAACCCCATGATAAATGGCATATATGTATTGACTATCAGGCACTCAACTCAGTCATAGAAAAGAATAGCTATCCCCTCCTGTAAATTCAACAGCAGCTTAACACCATGGGTGACACAAAATATCTCATAAAGATTGATCTTTTGTCTGGCTTCTATTAAGTTCACATGGGAGAAATATCTATTCCAAAGACCACTTTTAATATTCAATGGGGTAAATTCAAGTGGATCATGCTACTGATGGGTTTTACAAATATACCTGCCACATTTCAGATAATGATGAATATCATCCTGTGAGAAAGAAATAATTACTAATGTCTAGTATATTTAAATAACATTCTAGTCTTTTCTAACTCATATGAAGAGCATCTCAAACATGTTGAATATATTCTCTTGATGTTGAAGACACACAAGCTCTATATGAAACCCTCAAAATGTCAATTCAGAATACAGGAAATAGAGTTTATAGGTTACATTATTAGGAGAGAGAAGATCAGACCCTTACTCAAGAAAATTAAAGTAATTTTAAAGTGGCTGAGGCTGCAGAATGTTCATTATATCAGGTAGTTTTTAAATCTCATATTATATTACTATTACTTTGTGAAGGGGTTTATCACTTTAACAGCCCCTCTATTGGATCTGCTGAAGGAGATGGACAAGCTATTATATAAAAAGAAATTTCAATTAATAGTCTGAAATGTGTCATGTGAGAAAGCCTTCATCAGGCTATGTGAATGTATAATAACCTCACCTGTCCTTATACAGCTAGACTGAATAAAAGCTTTCATGATTGAGACTGATGCCTCTGAGTGAGCAATCAGGTACATCCTGTTGCAAGAAGACCTAGATGAGAAGCTTCACCTAGTTGCATATAATGAGTAAAAGCTCTCAGGTGCTAAACTAAACTATTCAGTACATGAGAAAGAATTTCTTGCAATATAGCATGCCCTGCACATATAATATCAATACATTAAAAACAATTAGCAGATGACAGTAGTTACAGATTATAAGAGCCTTACATATCTTTATACTATAAAATATCCATTAAAGTGTTTAGTATAATAGGTATCCAAGTTCTAAGAATACAACATCCTCCTCAAATATCATAAGGGGATAGAAGTGGTTATTCCTAATATCATCAGTTATAGATCTAATTTTATAGGAGAGGGTCCTATAAACCTTGCACAGGGAGAGATCATCCTGAATGCCATTGAGGGTTTAGATGAAATGGAATGATATAAGGCTATACTTAAATAATTTAGTACAAATAAAAAACTGAAGGATCTAAAACTTATATGTGTCATTAAGAAGATGTGTGGTCTCATGAAGCTGAGAAAATTAGAGGATGATGTTGTACTATATTATAACCTTAATTACACTAAGACTCCCTATTTTGAGCCTCTATTCCATCAAGATTTAGTTGCCTGATTACACTGCAAGTTCAGACATCTTAGGAGTCCTAGCCTGCTGAGTGTCTTGCAAACATGCACCTACTAACTGGGCATGAAAAATGATGTTCAAGATTTTGTGAAGTAATATTTAAACTGCCAGATGACACAGGGCTCTAAGCTAGAGCTGAAGTATGAAGAAGTGTGACATTAGATTAATAATATAATTCAGCCTTTTAAATATTAGGGGATTAATCTTATAGACATTCTTTCTCACACACTAAATGGGAACTACTGGATTATCACAGCTATCAATTACATGACTGGCTGGTCTCTGGCAAAAGCTGTTCCCAATGTGACAGAGGAAATAGTTACCCAGTTTTTATATGAAGACATCTACACAAATTATAATATATTATGAGAGATCCTAATAGATAATGGGGTAAATCTAGTGGAAGGAGGTATCAGGCACTTTATGATATAACTGCAGATAAAGTACTGCATGACAATGCCTTACCATCTATATACTAATAGAAAGGTGGAGAGACTGAATGGAATCCTAGGTCAGATGCTAATAAAATATCTTATAGGGAAGCTAATAAGATTGTAAGATGAATATCTTCTATAGATACTTTTCATGACATAGATTTATTAATACTTTATTATAAAGTACTTATTATTCTATTTTTTGTATAGCCTGCAACCTCACATTCTGAAGGATGTATCTGATTTGGTGGGGGAAGATCTAGTAATAGATGACATCAAGCTGAAGATAAAAGCTATTATAAATATACAGGCTCAGGCAAATAAGTTGCTGCTCAATTATATAATCTATTCAAAAAAAATCAGGGATTTTCTTGTGATGAAGAGTAACATCAAGGAAGGATAATAAATCCTTATCTAAAATGAAGAGCCTGAAAAATTTCAGCTAAAATGATTTAAGCTATATTAGGTAATAAAAGCTCACCTGCTTGATATATACACACTTGAGGAACCAGGGAGCTGAGTCCTACAACATCTCATTAATAGCTTATAACTGGTAGAGGCTGAAACAGACAATTCTGAGGGATTATAATTATCTATAGTGATTTCATCTGCACTAAAGAAAAAGGGCATCATAATTAAGAAGCCTTTAAAAGTCAGAGAAATCATTGATGTGTATAAACTAGACAACATCACTTACTTAGAGCTTTCAACTATCACATGAAAGGAATGGGAGGCCTTAGAAGCTACAGAGTACCTATATAAACTAATAAGTAATAAAATGATAGTAGGTCATATAATTCTTAGATACTATTAGTACTAGAGAGGAGGCCAGAAAAAATAAAAAGAAAAACACAATTAACTTACATGTGAGTTAAGTCACAGGAAATAGAATTCAGAGAGAGATTTAACTGTCTATATTAGTTCATCTACAGAATTAATAGAGGATGAATCTTCAGAAGCATCAGCAGACATGCTGAATCAAGCTGATGAAGCTTAAGAGAATGTTTAAGAGTTAAATAAGATTAGCTTCCTGAGATTATTTACTGTAGTGATTTGAACTGGTAGAGTTGTATAACAGTATAATCATGTAGAGCAGAAGATAGATGTATAAATGTATACTCTCTACTAAACTTAGTTATTTTTATCATTATTTTATTCCTATAATTTCCTTTGTATGGGTGTAGCATTCTTTTCAAATGATTAGTAGAAGTTGCATGAGTTAGAAAGGGAAAACTGGAGAATATGATCTCATATTTTAGACTATAAGATTGTAAGGGTTATTCCCCAGAAATCTAACTACATGCATGAAAAAAAGAAACAAATAAGAATTTTGAAATCATAGAAAAAAAAATTTTTTTTTTAGGGGGGGACCCATATAAACCTAAAGCTTAAAGTCCTTAAGAATGTCACAGTAATACTAGAGAACATGCATGATCTCCTTTATCTCAGTCAAAATACAGGCAACCTTCTACAGGTTAGCAGCAGGCAAACAGTCAGACAAGATAACATACTGGTTTCACACTGTTCCATGGGAGGGCATTATAGTAGTAGGTAAAGAGATTGAAGGAAGTAGCATAGAAACTATAGAAGCAACAGCTGTGTGAGAAATCTTATGGGGTAAACCCAGGTTAGTTATGCAGGGGCTGAGAGCAACATACAGAATAGAAAAGTCTATGAAGAGGGAATAAGAACTATTTCAGCTAGGCTGAGAGTCTACATAGGAGTAAGAGAGGCAGTTAGGTAAGTGAGGAGAGGGAACTCTAGACATAGAGAGGAGGAAGAAATCTTCAAGACTTTTTCAGGGGCCTTATGGTAGTAGGAGTAGTTTGCTGAGAGTTAGGATTGCATGGAGTAAGTAACTGTGATAGAGGAAAAACTTACAATATAATTTACAGTGTTTTACCTGGCTATTTCAGAGACAGCAAGTGCAGGCATAAGTGCTCTCACATGAGAAGAGAGGCAGAATGCACAACTAAAAAGAGCCTAGATTATTAGTATAGCATTCACATGGAATATCAGCTTTATAACTATAACAGTATATTAGTATAGCATCTGAGTTCAGGCAATCATCATTAAAAGACTTACATTATAGTATGAGATCTTCCATCAGAGTTCATTGCAGTAGATAGAGAAGGTTTAAGCTGTACTTCTTGCAGTAAGAATTCAGAAGGAATTTAAGGTTGATAAAGAGCTTATATTAGTTTAACAGGCTCATATGAAGGAGCATAGTCTTGCACATGAGGAGGCCAGAGTTATAATGGTACTCAGAAAGTCTCATTATTATATTAAAGTTTTTCAGGCTGATCTTATTGGGGATGATGTTGAGACTCTTATAATACTCACAGTAAGAGTATGAAGCTGTAGCATGATTAGAGAAGTAAATGATATTATATCACATAAAGAGGTGTAATTTGTTAAGTTTAAGCTTCAAAGGTAAGGAAGACTTTGAGCATGTAGGGAGGTAAGATTCAGACCAAACATTTATGGAATAATTATGGGCAGTAGTCCAGGCAGATCTATGAGAGCTGGGTGAAGAAGTTATAGGGCTGAGGCCTGTATGGGTAGAAGAGAGATTAGCATTAAGGGTCTTTACAGTTCAGTAGTCTCATGTGATGATGTCTGTGATGTGAATTATTAGCATAAAAACTATAGGATAGGTTTTGAAAACTCATGAAAATTAGACTCTATAGCTGCATTAATGTCTTCCTCATTATTGGGAAAGGAGAAGAGACTACTGCAGGTAAAGTTGATGCTCTCATCAATAAGATTATATAAATCCTGTAGCTCATCTTTGTCTATATAATGAGAGAGCTGAGCTTATGCCTTGCATAGAGAACAGATCATAGTAGTATTACTAGCAGTTATAAGGTGGAGGTCTAATATTGTGTGAGCCTACTTGATGAGCCAACTGTGAAGGAGGGAGCTATTAGCAGGATTAGATTATATATGAGAATGATCTTGTGAGGCTTCATACTCATTAAAAAGGCCTAGTCTGAGGATTGGAGATAACATACTGATCATCAGAAGAAAGTCTTTATCTTCTGAGAGGATGAGATATAAGTGATTTCAGCTGTAGGTCTTTATGCACTTGCTTAGAAGACCCACTGTAGAGAGGCAAGATGTGGGGCATTTACCAGGGGTTGACATCTTCATGCAAGATGGGTAAAATGAGTGTAGGAGGAGTCATACAATATATAGATAAAAGTAATATGAGGAAGAGGAGCAATTAGAACCAGATGATTGAGATGTTGATTTTCTTTGGGAGATAGAGCTGTGAGAGGTTTATTTTGTGCAAAAAGAGTGATTACTCAGTGTTATAGCTGAATCAGGTTAGTGTGATTGATGAATCATGTAATTCTACCTTGAGTGACTACCTTCAGGGTGAAGTTGAGTTTAGTGGGGAAGAATGTGGTTTTCAGGATCATATAATCAGTTCACATGATCATATGTAGTTCATGGTTTTCAGGATCATATGACCAGTTCATATGATCATATGTAGCTCTATTGCACCACCTAGTGCTACTATATACTACACCCCTTTTCATACTACAGTCTTGCCTATTTCATTGTATATAATTGCATGATCTTTTTGATAGCTTTCACAAAAAGGGACACCTTTGGAATTATAAATTATCATTACTTCTTTATTATATCTCTATTCTATCTCATTTACTCTCAATACTATAGTAGTACTTAGTATTAGAGAATCTAATTTTTTAACTTACATTTCTTTATGCACTTTTTAGGATGAAGTTCCCAGTAGTCATCAGAAATATAACCTGATTTATTGTAGTGAGAGTACTTAAGGTAAGAGATGAACTTAGATTGTAAGAATTAGCCTTTAAGTGTATAGTTTAAAGATTTTTTCCTTTTAGACTTTATTAATATCTGAGAATTGAAGGACTTCTTCTTGTGCAGTGAATTTATAGTGATTTTCTACTTAAATAAGAATAATTTTTAATTCTTATAATATTACTCTATTTTATATAGAAATGCTAGTGTCTTTTCATAATCCTTAGAATCTTCTTTTATTAGGTGTATATGAATCTGAATTTCCTCTTAGTAGTAGTTTATTAGGTTAGAACTGTACTATTCCTTCTGAATCTTATAGAGTAAGTATTTCTTCAGGTTGAGGAGATACTTGATAAAATCTCAGATAAATTAATTATTTCATTATTATATATTCATGTATCTTTTGATTGATTGTCATTAGAGCACATTCAGATTCATGAAATGTAGTTGTAACTACACATAGAGGTTTTCTCAGATAAATAGTAAATTCTTCAGATTTACTTCATAATTCTTATAAAAAATATCTTATTAGTAGAGAGATTTCATGGTGAGCTTCTATACAGCATTCTAAATGTAATGTTTTTTAATAGTATAATAATCTTTATTACATTTAAATTTCATTTTAGTTTGGATGATGAAGTCCTCAAGCTCTAACATACTTTTCTCTTAATATTTAGAGGAGATATTAATTTTTAGATAGGTAGTTTAGTAGGATAACTAGATTATTTCTATATGAGGCCTTTTCAAGATTTAATTTTAAGTTATAATTTTCTCCTATACAATCAGTACAGCTATCTCTTAATTCATTAATTCATTTTATACTAGCTAGTCCTTCAGCACCTTTATGACATATTCTACCTTTTAGATTTTTCATTACATTTATAATTCTTTGATGCATTCTTCAATTACATATAGCTATATAATAGATAGATATAGATCTTCATTATCTAACCCTTCATTACTTACAATTAATTTATAGTTGGATTTCTGTGGAGGATCCTGCAGAGAATCCTGCAGAGGTTTAAGTTATAGTTTGTTATTACTAGTCTCTTACTGTGTAGAGAGGTTAATGCACACTTGAGAGGTTCTCTCATAATTATTTATAGTCTTTTCATAAGTTATCTTACTGTTATTCATCTATTTCTAATGGATCATTCACTCAGGGGTGAGCAAACAGAACTGTAATATTTAGCATTGAATATAAAAGACTTTTCAATTTGAAAGGCAGATTATGAGTTGTTGAACAGTGTAATGAGAATAGACAGGTAAAAATATATGTATATTTCAAATGTAGGGGTTATATAGTAATAGAACTATTTGCTAGTTCTTTTCATAAGAAACCTGTACAGCATATATATTAATAGCTAGCTACTAAGTATGCACCATGTATGCATTGCCAGGCACACTGCCAGGCACACTACTGGGCCTGAGGTCCAAGATCCAAGATCTAAGAGCACACACAGTTGATCTATATGTGACATACAGTCTCCTTTATACATTATAGTATTAGTATGGGTTTACTTACATTTTATAGTGTTAGTACTGAAATCAACTGATTATTTGAGTTAGAATCTTATATTACTGCTGAGTTAAAGACTTGCTTTTAACTGAAAGCTCTCTCTTGAGTTCCCATGATGATTAGATTTTCTTGGGCTCTATTAGTAGCTATTAAACTCCTTTTACCACATCTGATGTAATTGAAGATAATGTAATTAAGAAGAATGAAGGATGCCTTATATAGGCTAAATCAGAGTGAAGGTTAAATAGAAGTAAAATATAAGATAATAATCATACTTTTCTTAATGATGTTAGAGTCTTATGTGCTAGAAGATTATATTCTAACTATGAAATTCTACCATCACAGTGGATACCTTGATCAGAAGAAAAGAAGCTCCTAATGTTAGATTTAATAAAGAAAGTATGAAGAACACAGTGCAAGAAGTTAATTAAATAGTAGAATTAAATGAGAGATATGATTGATCCTAAAAACTAGTTAATAAAGTAGTCTAACTATTAGGAGATATGAATGATAGTTTCTCTAAGTATATTACTTATATATTAATACTCTAATGCTGATATAATACTAGTAGGTTTTTAAATATATTACTTTGATTTGATATTATCATACAATAATGGTTAAAGTATACATCAATGGCATATTTAGTGGTAGATACTTAAAGAAAGTAAATTCATAAGAAAAGATACAGATAGAGCTTCTAAAGGACTATCTTTATCTGTGCTCAGATGATATTTATAATAAAAATAGGATAAGCTCTATTTTTCATTATTCTTAATCTCTATTAACTGACTTCATAGAACTTAAAATGCAGTATATGATAGCTTTCTAATAATATTCTTCAGGTATTTATAAAGCTTTTCTATAGTTAAAGCCAGTATAGCTTAGCAAGTAATTTACTCACACAGAAGTTCTTTAGGTACTCTAAATAGAAGCCTGCTGTCATTCTTCCTATCTTTATCACAGCTAATTTGATGTACTTTGCAATTAGGAATCTCAGATAAATAATTGATCAGTCTGAAGATACAGGATTAAAATTTGATAGAGCTTTGACTTTTTATAAGGATTAGACTTTATGATTATATGGGATTAGATCTTTATTACTAACATTTATAATTAGGAAAATTTAAGGATTTAACAGCTATATGGGGGGAAATGTGTGAGAAGCAAAAAGATATACTAAGATATATTATTTGAAAATGAGTTTGGAATCTTTCTGAATTTCAGAAGGATAATGGGGAAATTATAGTAAATAAGATTATTATTAATCTAAATGTTAATATAATGGAAGATCTTAATTTATCTGAGCTAATAGATAATGAATAGAAAGATACAGAGTAATTAATATATTTTTATAGGTTTCTCATTGTGAAGAGCTATACCCTTATACTCTATATCTATAGCTTGCCTAAACTTCATCTAATCTCTAACTGCCTGATCAGATACCTCTAACTAGGTCTTCACATGAACATTCATTTACTTCAACCTCACATAAATCTCTTCTGTTTATATCATATGATCTCACAATTTCTTTTCCTTTTTCCTTCCTTTCTCTAGTGATTATAATCTTGATTTTAGTATCTAGCTCATATAATCTATTAATCAGAGTGCATCCATTACATTTTGTAATTATTCATTTGATCTCTTCTCAGAGATCTCTAATATTATAGCAGAATCTTTCAAATATAACTCACATGTATAGTCAACTTCTTCAAATTCTAATAAATACTGGTAAAATGTCCCTATAGGATATTAGCTCTATACAACTCACTCAGTTCAGCTCCACTGGACAACATGTCAGTAAAAGGCCCTAAAACTCTGACAGTCTGTATTGATATCTCATGAGATATTCCTTCAACCCATATAAATCCTCTGAACTCTCTGAATCTGACTAGTCCTTTGCATCTATTATAAATACAGACCCCCTACATGAAGACAGCTCCTCTTCCCAGGATCCTGATGCTGATCTTCAAACCCTCATATAATAGCTTATAGAATAAGTTCAGTATCTCATCAAATAATCTCACATGCCCACATTAACCCTAGTCTCTGTTCTGACTCCCACTTCCCCAGCTACTCCTCTTGATGACTTCCCAAAATGCCTAAAAGAAAGGCTCACCACCCTTGAGAAATTCATGGGCAAATAGATTGCTAAATATCCTGCCTGGCATCTTAGTGTAGAGGCTAAAATTGCTTTGAATAGCTCTATAATTAAATCTCTTGCTGACCAGGTCTGGTATATCTACACCTAACTCTCTGGCACCACTGTCACTCAATTTCACCCTTAGATGAAAGTCAATGCCAAGCTCATTTCTATAACCTCTGAAGTCATTTTTGAACAGCTCAACATCCTTTTCTTTAATCCTTCAGTGACTTAGAAAGCTCTCACCTGGCTGTACAGCATTTATCAGAAAATTGATTTATTTACCACCTTTCTCCTAAGATTCAATCAGAAGATCCTGGAAGTCAGCAGCCAGCTATGAGATGACACTATCAAGAAGGCCCTACTTAAGAAGGCTATCAAGTTTGAGCTTCTGTAGTAGACTATTGCCTTCATCAAACCTCCCATGTATCTTAAATATTGTATGAAGCTTCACAGTATAAAGAATAACCTGTCTGAGGTTAAAGCCATTCAGAGCTAACTCTATAGTAATGTTCCTACTACTTCTGAGGCAGCTTTCCCCAGAGCAACTTAGCCTCACAATTTAAATGCTATGGATTGGAAGCTAATAGCTTGCATGAATAACTTCCACATCCTCAATATAATTACTACTACTATCATAGACTACTGCATCTGAGGTGTTTGTATTAATTGTGATAAATCCAGGCATAGAGCTGCTAACTGCTGTAGTACCCATATTCCCCTAAAGCTACCTATATGATTCACAAACATGCAGACTAAGCCTGAAGAAGAAGAGGACTTTAAAGATACTAAATTGGACTTAGAAAAAGACTAGCTTTTATATGAAATTACAAGTAGAAGCTCCCAGAGTTAGATAGAAAAACCTTTGAAAAGAAAATAATAATTCTAGTAATTCTTGTATTTACTATAGTTAATTGTTCTTTTAATATGAATGCTATAGTAGACAGCAGCTACTATTACTACATAATAATTCACCCTTATATGGTTAACCATTATAACCTCCTATGTATTCTGATTGTCCCCTGAAAGATTGAAGGTGTTAATGGTAATACTAGTAACTTCATATGAAATATAATGAAGTTTAATGTTGATGTTGATAGATTCCTCTGAGAGAATACTTATATATATGAAATTAAGAATCTTTTGTATGACTTCATATTAGGCCTATCTTAATTATCTGAACATCAAGCCCTTATCAATGCATATAATTAGTGTGTTATATTCTCAGAAGACATCTATATATCTGAGAAAGATATTCATAAAATTGCTGACCTTCATCAGATCTCTATTAATATCTTTGAGCTCCTCTGATGTTGTAATTAAAAGCTCAAGTTTTAATCTCCTATTAAAATCTTTACTGTTAATATATCTGACATAGAGAAAGCTCTCTTCTAACTCTTTAAGAAGCTGAAAATCAATCCTGTAATAGTTCTTCCTCTGTACTATCATGAATTCCTTAATGTTTTTAACCATAAGATCACTAAGAAGCTCCTACTATTCCATAGCATGTATAACTACCACATTGAACTTAAAAAGATAGATGACAAAGATCCTCAGCTACCCTAGAGATCCCTATACAACATGTCACACAATGAGCTACTCATGCTTTACAAGATACTCAATGATCTTCTTAATAAAGGTTTTATCTGAGTTAGTAATTTACCTGCCAGTGTGCCCATCCTTTTTATTAAGAAGCCTGATGAAGGCCTCTAATTCTGTGTAGATTATTACAGCCTCAACTAACTCATAAAAAAAGATCATTATTTACTACTATTAATTAATAAGACTCTTAAATAAATCAGACAAGTCAAGTAGTTCATAAAGCTTAATATCATCTCTGTATTTTATAAGATTCAAATTGCAGAAGGAGATGAATGGCTAACTACCTTTCACATAAGATATAATCTATTTGAATGGATAATTACTCTCTTTAATCTCATAAATGCTCTGAGCATCTTCCAGAAGTACATCAATTAGGCTCTATAAGACTATTTAGATGAATTTGCTTCCATCTACCTTGATGACATTCTCATCTTCACTGATGAATCCTGCAAATAGTATTAAGAGTACATCTGAAAAGTCCTTATCTATCTCTACAAATATGATCTCCTAATTAATATTAATAAATCTACCTTTAAGGTCTAAGAGATGATCTACCTCAGCTTTATCATAGAGGTAGGGAAGGGAGTCCTGGACATATGAACCTCAAGAAGATTACTGCTATTCTCAAATAGAAGGCCCCTACAATCATAAAAGATATGTAAGACTTTCTAGAATTTGCAAATTTCTACTGATATTTCATTCAAAATTTTTCTGATATCATCCAACTACTGACTGATCTCACATGTAAAGACCAACAGTTCTAGTAGTTTAAAAAAGCAGATAGAATATTTATATGCCTTAAGTAGATATTCATCTCTATCTCAATACTCATCACATTTAACTCTAACTATCTAATAGTTGTTAAAACAGACTCTTCTGGTTACATCACAGGCAGTACTCTCATGCAATAAGATGATGAAGGTATCCTATAACCCTGTATATTTATATTCAAAAAATTTAGCTCTACTAAAGCTAACTATAAGATCTATAATAAAGAACTTCTTGCTATCATCTGATGCCTAAAAGAATAGGACTCTGAACTCTGCAGTGTGAGAGACTTTAAGATCATTATAAATTATAAGAACCTCTGATATTTCACTATAACTTATAAACTTTTTAAATGCTAAATGCACTGAGCTAAATTCCTCAGTTAATTCCACTTTACAATCTACTATTATCTCAGTATGAAGAACTTCATAGCTAACACTCTCTTCTAATGTGAATAGAATATGCCCTCTAAAGACTCTGATGTCTATTAGGTAAATCACAAATAAAGATTATTAGACTCATAAATCCTTAAGGACTCTAAAGTGACACTACATAGAGTAATATATACTTCACCTATTATTCTACTAGCTATGACTACTCAAATAAACCCTGTGAGAGGCTTCCTCAGGTCATCTCTATTTCTACTCCAGGAACTCTAGGATATTACTATCACCTCCAATGAATACCTCTAGATGATGACTCAGATTATATGAGATAAAGCTTACTGCTTTCTACTCAAACTCTAAACTCATATCAATATAGCTGAATGCTCTATGAATACTAACATCTAATTATACTTTCAGGGGAGATAGTGGGTTTCTGATTCAGAACTACTATACACCTAAATTATATAAGAAACTCATGACTCCCTCATAATAGGCCATTCAAACTATAAAGTATTCTACTAAATTCTATTCTAAGACTTCTACTAACCTAATATATCTTAGAGTATTTAATAATTCATCTAGAACTGCAACATCTACTAATTCATTATTACCTAATGAGACTACTATTAAGATCTACTTAAATTTCTCCTAATTTCTGAATGCATCTGACATGATGTCACTATTAACTTTATAGTAGACCTTCTTATAAGTAACAGCTATAAGAATATCCTCATCATTATTAACTATCTTAGTAAGAGTATTATCCTTAAATCCTATGTGAAGATAGATGTATCTATAATAGCTAAAGTCTTCCTTTAAAGTTTATTTTATCATCTGCATGATTTACTCTATACAATCATTTTGAACCATAAAATCTAATTTATTGGAGCTATCTAAAGTTAAATCTATTAGCTCCTTAAGATCTTTTAACATCTCTTAACTACCTATCACTCTGAAACTGACAGCAGCACTGAACATATAATTCAGATAACTAAAAACTATCTTTAAAAGTTCTATTTATATACTCAGAATGACTGGAATAAACTCCTTCTACACACTAAACTTATAATTAATAACTGTAATACTATCAGCACTGATGTTAGCTCATTTTCCCTCTTATATAGTTATAATTTTGAAGTCCTCAATTTCACTGAATCATCTGAATCTTCTATCTTACTCTATAGTTTAATTTAAATTACAGACACTATCATCTTAAAACTTTAATAGGCCTATGAATGAGCTGAATCCTCTATAGTTAGTACTCAGTAAGACTAATAGAATTATATGAATGCTTGCTGGAATTCCATTAAATACTATAAAGTAAGTAATAAGATCTAGCTAGATCTCTGAAATATTACCACTGATTGACTATCTCACACACTTAATTACTAATATGCTAAATATACTATTATTGAAATCCTGAGAAGTCATAACTACTATCTTGATATATCACCTGAAATTTACAACATGTTTCATATAAATCTGCTCTATAAGACCTCCACTAATCTATTCTCCTTGCAGGAGATTACCAACTGGCATCTATCTAACATTATTAGAGAAGACAATGAGGTAGAGTATGAGATAGAAGTCATTCTCAACTACTACTACTACAGGTGAGAATTTTAGTACCTGATGAAGTGGCTTGACTATAAAGTGCCTTCATATGAATCAACCTCTATCCTACAGAATATTACTGTACTTACCTGTTATAAAGAGCTATACCTACTCAATGAGACTTTACTCATACTGTGCTGCACTCAATTCTCTGGACCCTCCTACTCACCCTCTAAATTCAAATAGGAGGAGATAATGTAAAGGGCTATATTCTTATACTCTATATTTATAACTCATCTGAACTTCACTCAATCTGTAATTATCTAATCAGATACCTCTGATCAGGCCTTCACATGAACATTTATTTACTCTAACCTCATATAAATCTCTTCTATTTATATTATATAATCTCATATTTTTTTTTTCTTTTTCCTTCCTTTCTCTAGCAATTACAATTTTAATTTTAGCATCTAGCTTATATGATCTGTTAATCAGAGTGCACCCATTACACTCATACTCTCTCTTATTTACTTGAGATCTAATTCTACTTCTAAGATAATAGTATATTAATTCTTTTGCAGACTAGCTGTCTACAGTTTGAAGCCTGCCTCTATAATTACTAATACTCTGCTGGTAACTCCATCAGTGCCTATAATAAAAGAAGTATAAATTGCTATAGTTTTTTAATGTTTGATCATCTTTATTATGTGGAACTATCTTTTACTACAGTACATACTTATTACTGAGAGGTTTCTTCCCCTAATATTTCTCTTAGTAAAATTGTGATATTATTTATTAACAGCTTCTCTATAACCCTTATTTATATTTAATATCTATATTCTTAATTTTCTTGCTTCTTCTTCTATTCCTCTTCTTCATCACTGTAACTACCTGTTTCAAATAACACCTAGCATTATTTATTCAATGATTGTTAATCTATCTTAATTTTATTTTTTACTGTTTATAGTTTCTATATATTATAGATGAATAGTACTTTTGCTGAATTAGCTAATAATAATAATTAATATAACTAATATATAATAGATGATAGTGTCAGTGAAGATAATATTATTAATAATAGAGTATAAAGTACTGCTGATGTTATCATCAATATTGATACAGATAAAAGTAAGAATATACTAGCTAATATTAGTATAGCTAATATAAGTAATAATAGAGACACCTCTAATAATATTAATGTAGATGAGAGTAGGAACACATCAGCTAATATTAGTATAGTTAATATGAGTAATAATAAGGACATCTTAATAATATTAATATAGATAGGAGTAGAGATACACATGCTAATATTAGTGCAGCCAATGCAAGTAGTGATAGGGATACCTCTAATAATATTAACACAGATAGGGGCAGGGACACATATACTAATATTAGTGTAGCTAATACAAGTAGTGATAGAGACATCTCTAATAATATTAATACAAATAGGAGCAGGAACACACTAGCTAACATTAATATAATTAATATATATAATAATAGGAATACCTTGATCAAAATTAATGTAGATAATGATAGAAACATACTACCTAATATTAATGTAGCCAACATGAGTAATAATAAAAATATCTTTATAAATTTTAGTATAGTTAATGCCATTGGTAGCAGCAACACCTCCATTAATATTAACATGATTGAGAATATTCACACTATTAATACTATTAGTATTATTATTACATTATAAGTATATATAAGAGACCAGCTGCATGCAGTAGCTTCTACATGCTTCAAGTAGAACTATATAATAAATTACTGTACCTATAATATCTGGTGTTGAATATAAAAGACTTTTTGATTTTAAAGGCAGACTATGAGTTGTTGAACAATATGACAGGAATAGACAGATAAAAATGTATGTATATTTTAAATGTAGGGGTCATATAATAATAGGACTGTTTGCTGGTTCTTTTCATAAGAAACCTATATAGCATATATATTAATAGCTAGCTATTAAGTGTGCATCATGTGCACATTACCAGGCACACTGTCAGGCACACTGCTGAGCCTGAGGTCTGAGATCTAAGGTCTAAGAGTGCAGTTGATTTATGTGTGATATGTAGTCTCCTTTATATGTTATAACTATCTCTCTCTTTAGAAGCTGGCCTCCAGTGGATTCTTGGATTTTCTGTGTTGTAGCTGAAAAATCAGGCTAATATACAATATATATTATAGAAGGTTTAAATTATTGCACTTTATAGAAGATTTAGACTATTATACTTAATAGAAGATTTAAGTTATTATAATCAGATAGTTCTATATTTATAGGCTAATTATATTGTAGGAATCAGTGATTTTATTATCAGGTAATTTAGTGTGTAGTGCAGTTAATATTTATTTTCTATAATTAAGTGCCTGAGTAATGATAAGTAAGTGATTTGATATGCAGCTATGAATATATATACTTTCTACTTTACTATATTTTTTTATTTTCTTTATTAAATATTAATATTATAATTTAATTTATCATTCTATCTATTATTTACTTTAGTATAGTATTTTCTTATCTGAGTGTCTATAATGCCTTCCACTAGTTTATAAATACTTTATGCACTAATTATACTCTATTTTGAATTTCCTGATCTAAATATATATTCATATAGTTGAATAATTATTTTGCTTTTTACATGTTACAGCTGCATGATATTATCTGAGTATAATATACTACTTTTCTTTACTTCTTTTATATTATTAAGGTACCATGTCATAGAAATTACTAATAGGTGTACTTTGATAGTCTGAAATAAAAAATATTAATTTGAAATAGTCCTCTAAACTCTCACATTATTATATATATGTAGAGAGTATATATTGTTGAACTCTCTCTTCTCTTTTAATCTTTTTATAGAGCTAATTACCTCTCTATACAGTACTTTTCTATCTTAGAGTTCTCAGACTTTATTATATCCTCTCTCAGTCATACTCTTTTATTATAGAGATTCCTCTTTTATCTTCTTTTATAGCTCTCTTTCTGTATGTATCTCTATACTATCTTCTGCTGTTACTACTTCTCCCTGCATGCTCAGCTATCTATCTGCCTCTATATTTTCTACTATTCTGATCTATTCTACTTCTACTCCTATTACTCTGATGCCTACTATCTGGTTGGCTGGAGATTTTATGTAGCTTATCATATAGATTCTGAAGGATGATAGTAATAATAAGAATAAGAATAAGAATGAGAAGGATGAGAATGATAATGATAATGATGATAATTATAATATCTAATATTAAATATAAAAAGCTCTTTAATTTAAAAGGTGGACTATGAGTCATTGAACAGTGTGACAGGAATAGACAGGTAAAAATGTATGTATATTTCAAATGTAGGGGTTATATAGTAATAGGATTATTTACTGGTTCTTTTCATAAGAAACCTGTGCAGCATATATATTAATAGCTAGCTACTAAGTGTGCACTATATGTGCATTACCAGGTGCACTATCAGGTGCACTGCCAGGCCTGAGGTTCAAAATTTAAGGTTTAAGAGTGCAGTTGATCTACATGTAACATGTAGTCTCTTTTATATGTTATAATTATCTCTCCCTTTAGGAGCTGATCTCCAATGGATTCTTGGATTTTCCATATTGTAGCTAAAGAATCAGGCTAATGTATAATGTATATTATAGAAGATTCAGACTGTTACACTTTATAGAAGATTTAGATTATTATACTTAATAAAAAGTTTAGATTATTATAGTCAGATAGTTCCATATTTGCAGGCTAATTATATTGTAGAAATCAGTGATTTCATTATCAAGTAATTTAATATATAGTGTAGTTAATATTTGTTTTTCATAATTAGGCACCTAAGTGATAATAGATAGATAATTTAGCATACAGTTATAAATATATATATCCTCTACTTTATTACATTCTTTTATTTTCTCTATTAAATTACTAGTATTATAATTTAATCCACCATCCTACTCATTATCTACTCTAATATAGTATCCTCTTGTCTGAGTGTCTATGATACCTTCCACTGATTTATGAATACTTTATATATTGATTACACTCTATTTTAAATTTCCTGGTCTAAATGTACATCTATATAGTTAGATGATTATTTTACTTTTTACATGTTATAGCTATATAATATTATCTGAGTATAATATATTACTTTTCTTTGCTTCTTTCATATTGTTGAGGTATCATATCATAGAAATTACTAATAGATGTACTTTGATAGTCTAAAATAAAAAATATTAATTCAAAATAGCCCCTCAAACTCCTATGTCATTATATATATATAGAGGGTATATGCTATCAGGCTCTCTCTCCTCTTCTAATCTCCTTATAGGGCTAATTATCCTCCTATATAGTACTTTTTTACCTTAGAATCCTCAGACTCCATTGCACTCTCCTCCAGTCATACTCTCTCACTATAGAGATTTCCCTTTTATTTTCTTCTGTAGTTCCTCTTCTATGTGTGCCTCTATATCATCTTCTACTGTTATTATTTCTTCCTGCATGCTCAGCTGTCCATTCACCCCTACACCTCTTATTATCCCAGTCTATTCTGCTTCTACCCCTATTACCCTGATGCTTATTACCTGGTTGGCTGGAGATTTTACACAGCTTGCTATATAAACCTCAGAGGATGATAGCAATAATAAGGATGAGAATGAGAATGAGAAGGATGAGGATGAGAATGATAATAATAATAATAATAATAAAGAGAAGAAGAAGAAGAAGAAGAAGAATAAGCACTGAAAGAGATTCATTGAGAATTTATACTTACTAAAATGATGTGAGGAGTATGTCCATCATCTAATCATAAAGATTAATGTAGAGGTATTTTATTACCCTTCTGAGAGTCTATATGTAACTCACTATTCTTAATGTGCACAGTATTATTATTACTGTAAGATGGTGAGTTTTCCTGCAGTTGATTTAGAATAGAAAACTAATTACTAACTGTACTGTAGGTTTCTATAAATGTATATGTAAATATCATGGAGTTAATTGATATAGCTAAGTAATTAAATCACTTTGAGAACCTATTAGATAAGGCTGAGTACACTGGTGCAATGCAGTTACTTCCTGAGATTTAATACTAATAAGATCAAGCAGCTATTTAATATAAAAAAGTGTTAGAGAAGGTAGAGGGGTTATTTAATATCATTCTGATTCTTTATGTAAATATATTTATCTCATTTTGGTGTACTTAGTTGATTCTGACTTTAATGGAAATAGTCTACCTTTCTGGGCTAGATATAGTATGTACTCCAGTTTTTTCTAGTATTTTTTTGATTTATTTTTTATCTACTGTACCCCTTGAGGCTTTTAATATTAATATGAAATAATGAGATTTTAATTTTCAGAAACTTATCCTTCCTCTTCTTCTCTTTCTATATGTAGAGTAATTATTACTTGAGTTAATAGTACTTCAGCTTTATTACCTTATAATTAAATTACATATTGAACTTATCAACTAGGTCCTGCACATTTTCAAGGTTTTCTGTATTCTCTCAGGAATTCTCTGCCTCTATCATATTTTTCCAGTGCATAAGATACTATTAGCTATTAAAATAATCATACTTCTCTAAAATCTCTTTAATCTTAAACTTTTTAACTTCATCTATCATCATTGATTCAGCCTTCAGGATTTCACTGTGCTGCACATGGTAGATATAAAAAATAGGATGTATATCTTTATATTGTAATGTAAGCTTTAGTTTGTATGTCTGTTTTCCTCACTTATTAATGATTTTAAAAGGGTTAAGTTAATAATAATTAAGCTTTAGACTTGAATGTAATATACTAATATTTTTTAAGTATAGTATGATCTAGTTTTCAACTGCAAAATATTTCTTCTTGTAGCACTAATTATAGTATTTCTTTTATATTTTCTGAGTCTGCAGAAGAAATTCTTATAAATCATTTCATATTTCTTCTATATAATATATATATTTTATTATCTTCTATACTTCTCCTCTTCTTATATAAGTATCTAATTTAACATTAAAATGCAGTTTAGATTAAAAATCTATCAGCACTTCTACAGGAGATATCTTGAGAATATTATCTATAAAGATATTGTAGGAGAACTGTGCTAGCAGCAACTATCTAACCTAATCATTCTAATAGAAGTTACAGTAGATGTATAGGTAGTACTTAAGTATCTGATTCTACCTCTCAGTTTAACTGTCCATTTAAGAGTGGAACACAGTTGTTAATCATTAGCATACTTTCAGAAGATAGTAGAGCATTAATTAGTATTTACTGGAGCTAAATATTCTAATGTGATTTATTATCTAATATTGTGGATAACTGAAAAATTCAGTAAAGGTGTTAAATATCAGGTTCATAAGCTCTAATGTACTTATATCTTTATTAACTAGTTTATAAACTACATATTTAATTAATTTATTTATAAATATTATGATTGAATTATAGACCTTGCTGTTCTACTTGAATGGTAGGAGCTTGACAATGAAATTTATTATTACTATTTTAAAAGAAGAGATGGGAATAGAAAGTAGTTTCAATTAACTATATTTCTTATAATAGTGTATTTTAACCTATTAGTAGATATTATAGGTGTGCATGTATTCTTAAATGTCTATTATTATATCATACTAAAAGTATTTCCTCTAGACACACTTAAGAGTGTATTTAACACTAAAATATCCCTCTTAAGAATTATTATAATTTAATTTTATGATCTCATCCCTTGTCACTTGATCTACAGGGATAGAAATGTAACCTTTATGATAAAGTAAACTATTTTAATTAATTATTTAGTTTAAATGCTTAACTTTATTTATTTTACCTACTTTCATTCTTTTACACATCTCAGTGTGCTCAGTGTCCTGAGCTTGCATGTGATGCAGGAATTCTATGATAGGTTTAATGAGGAAGAATTTATAGACTATATTAAATTCTATAACTATATTAATTAATATTTATAGCATCAGATGAGCTAGCTTTTTTATATTACTAATAATATATTTCTCATCTACACATACATTTTAATATGCATAAGAAGTAAGTGTATTAATGTAAATTACATTTTTCTTATCATTTAATAGTTTTAAATATATTATTATATTAATTATTTACTGACTGAAATCTTCCAGCTGCATCTATACATCTATATCTAGTATTTAAAACATTCCTTAAAGAAGCTTTTTTTAAATTATTAATAATAATATTCATTTTGAAGCATTCTTTTTATAGTTAGAGTAACAACTAGATGCATCTGCAGGATTCTTTATCTCTAAATAGTACTTAATAATAAAGTTAAATGTAGAGAATGTTTCCATCCATTATATCTAATGTCTAACTAACTCTATTATTATCATGAAGTATTATAAGTTAATATAATTAGATAAAATTATTATAGGGAAATATGCATCATGCAGGTAGTAGCATCATTACTTGAATACTATAAGGATAGTAAGGAGTTCCTAGTTATATATACTATAATTATACTCTATTAGTAATAAGCCTTATAAATAGTATATAATTAGGTATCATTATCTATCATTCAGATCTAACTGTAAGAGGATTATACTCAGTATAAAATCTGATGCATCTGACTCTATCTGAAGTTTCTAATCTGAGTTAAAGTGCATGAGGATCAGGGCCTTTATGAATGCACTTTTCAGCTCTTAAAAAGCTTTTTATGTATTAGCATTGAGGAGGATCATCTTTTAGTTCTAGCCTTTCTATATTGTGTCTTTTATGAGTGTAGATAAGAGTTATACTTTTACTATAAATCTATTTATAAAATAGTAGTAAAAATTCATAAACCCTAGAAATATCTGAATGTTACAGATATACTTAGATTCTAATCAGAAGAAAATAGTATCAATTTAGCTTTATTTCATCTCAATGCTATTCATACTGATTATAAAGCTGAGGAAATTAATGCAATTCATATGAAATATACATTTATTAAGTTTTATATATAATTTATAAGTACATAGGTGTTTCAGCATTATATACATATACTTATAGTGCTCTTCCTCTAAGTTTAAGTAGATGATAATATCATTCAGGTAGATAATACAGTAGATATCTAGAAGATTACTCAGAACTTTATTAATATAGAATTAGAACATCACTAGTGTATTTATGAGTCTAAAGGAGATTACTTGATATTCAAAATAATTATAGTGCATTTGAAAAGCTATTTTCCATTTATCATCTTTGCATATACACAGTTAGTAATATATATTGTGAAGATTTAACTGCAAGTAAATCTTTACACTAGCCAGCCTATTAATCATTTTGCTGATTAAGGGGAGAGGATATTAGTTCTTCATATTAATAGTATTAAGCCTATAGTAGTCTACATAAAGGTATATGATTCTATCTTTTTTTAGAATAAAAAATATTAGTATGCCTGCAGAGCTTTTCAACAGGTATATCCATTCTTTTTTCAGACTAAATTTTAGGTATTCATATAGCACCTGCTACAATAATGTAGGAGGGTCATGAAAGATGATATTAAATAAGCTTGATTCTTCTAGAATCATGGAAGATCTATAGCTGTCTTATGTCAGTCTGCTCTGCTTACTAACTAGCTATGGTAGTGGAAGGAAGGAATGCAGTGGTTGTATGCATGTAGTAGAGCATCAGGGTACAGAAAAAGGTCAGTGTCCTCACTGATGTACTAAGCAAACTAACTAACTTCACTGTGAGAGGTGGCATCTCCACATACAGAGGTAAAATAAGCAAAAAATAAAAATAAAACTACTTCACCAAATGGTGGCATCTCCACAGGTTGGAGGCATGAAAAGAGAATGCCTGAAAAGAAACTTGAAATGTAAGATAGGCAGGTAGGCATGTGTTGAATATGTCAGCAACAGTGTAGGTAATGTGGAAGATCTGAATGGCTGAGGGATTAGGAAAAGGATAATTGCTTACTTACCTGGGAGTTTACACAGAGCCAGAATGATTGTGGTCTCTAGCCAGTCAATCCATACTGTCCTCAGTTTCTTGAGGTACTTCTCTTTGATGTCATGCTGAAGTTGATTTATAGCTTTATTAACATCATCCTGGGTTATTCTAGATGAAAAGATGTTCTTATTACTTTTCTGCCATTCATTCTATAGCACTTTAATCTCCTATGTCTGGATACTATTATACTATTTGTTTATCACTTTATAGTATTCATCATGGATGCAGGCAAGATCTTGCTTGTGAGCAAGTTGCATTACTTTTACCTCACATGTGAGGTCTTTAAGAGAACTGAAATCCTCATTGAAATGGATAAACTATTCCTGCAGATGACATCCCAGACTGTTACAGAATTTCCATCCCAGATAAATTATATGTAGGTAGATGAAGATAGGTTCATTATTATTATATATTTTAGAGATGTTATCTATCTTTTGATCTGTGATGTAATGTAAGGAGATACTATCTATTATCATACCTATTATTACTTTACATAGAGTGGGTTCAACAAGTTGAGGTGGTGTGTTCAGAGCATTCCCTTCAATATTCCATCCATATCAAGAAGCTACTCATATCTTTAGCTCAGAGAAATATAGAGTGTTGCCTGCTTTGAATATCACAGGGGGTTAGTTCTCTTTCTGTTTGTTGTGCCTGTACTGGGTTTCTTTCTTAAAGAGGATATTCTATTGTTTGTTAGTTTTCTGGATGGAGGTTCTCAGCTCATTTATCCATATCTTCTGTCTGACTAGTGTGATGAGGAGCTTTGGGTTTGCTGACTAAATCTCATTTATTAATAATTTACTGTTTATAATAATGATGGCTGCTAGCTTCTTGGCTTCTATAACTTTTATTCTCTCTTACTTGTACAACATGTCAAATATTGATTTGAAGTCTAGAGTGTTCTCTTTATCTTGCTGCAAGAAGATCCTACTGTCATTGTGATTATTATCATTATTTTAACCTGCATCTTCATTATCAATATCTATCATCTCTTAGTTATTATTCACAAATGGATCTTCCTTTATGTGCTTACTTTCATCCTCCTCTGTTTCTGATTCTGGTGGAGGTGGAGGTGGGCAAGCTTTATTCCAGGTCTGATGTTTTTAGTATTGTAAGGACTCTGGCATGGGCTACTGTTGCTGTTGGACCTTGACTTTTCTGTCTTTTGAAGTTTCTGGGTTAGTAGCATTCTTCTTTTATCCTGCTATCCTATCTTTATAGTCTGTGATCTCCATCTTTATATTATATCTGGATAACCTAAGGTGATTAATGACTTCTTTGATTAATCCAATACTATTCTACATGAAAGCTCTCACTTGTTGTTGTTGATAAGTGTTCTGAATACCAAATTCACTGAGGTCTACATCACTGTGAGGAGCTTTGACTTGTATTGGGGGGAGTCTTGAATCATTGCAGTTATAGTAGAAGTTCAGTATGATATGTTCAGGCAGAAGTATCTTAATAATATTTCTCAAGCAAGTGTCTTTAACTCCTCATTTCATGTTGAGGATGCAGTGTCTTATATCTTGATTGATTACTTCTAGGTTGTCAGGTGTTGCATCACAGGATGTGGTCAGAATTGTAGGTGTAGACTTGGCTGCTCCTATAGAGCTCTTCTATTGAAGCTCTGACTTGATGCTATATCTGGGAAATCTCAGGGTGTTAATATAGCTTTTTATTGTCCTACACTCATTCTTGTATAGAGTGTGTATTAGTTCTCATTGGAATTAGTACTTCATGCTGAAGTTAGATGGGTCATCAGCATTATTTATAGGCATGGCATGTTCAGGAGGTGATTGACATCAGGTGCAGTCATGATTTGTGTGTGATATGTTATGGCTTAGATAGATGATATAGATAATCTTCTCCAGGCATGTGTCTTCATTTTCTTATAGAATATCCTTTAAGAGTCATTTAACACTGCATTCTGTAATCCCAAACTGGGTTGGTATGGCATGGCAGTGTATCTGTGGAGTTTCTAGAGTGGATGTTCCTGCTGAGATCTCCAGGTGTTATAGTAAATATTATACAGTTTATTATATTTTAATATTGAGTTTGATTTGCTTCTTTTCTTTTCTTATGGTGCTATGATATTTATCAAAATCAAAGTATAGATCTCAGAGGTGTTCAGGTAGATTACCAATGTTCAAGGAGAAACTTAATCTATTTGTTATATGGGCATCAGGTTCTCCATGCTTGTCATGTTATTGTAGGTTGTAGAGGGTGTAAGAGGTGAGGAGGTTATCAATATTATTATGCAAAGTATTATTATAGTAAATGAATAGAGGTTAAACATCACATGCCAGACAGTCCATCATTATAGTGACTTAGTTGTGGTGTGGCTATAGAATATTATGCAAATATACTATCACTATAGAGTGTCCATACATCTATATATATGTGTGCTTATCAGAGATATTTAGCTTTCCTCATTTCAGTACCTTTACTTCTTAGAAGCTTTGGTAGGATGTACTCTTTCATAGTTCTGAATGAGCTCCTTTGATTCTTTAGCATCCTTCTTATTTATTTACTGATTATCTTTTGCAGCATATCCTTTCCATCTGACTAGGTACTAGGTCTTCCCACATGAAAGTCATTTATCTATGATCTTCTCTACTTTATAGCTGAGCTTTCCACTGTTGCCTGCTGACTGTACTGATGGTAATTCAGAATATTCATATCCATATGGATCCTTCACTTGTGAGAATGGCTCTAGTATAGCTACACTGATAACTAGATGGATCTGCATCATATGTAGTAGTTCCAATCTGTATGTGAGTGACCCAATATGCTCAAGCACCCTAAAGGGACCTGCAAATTGATTATTGTACTTGTGTGTTATTTTTATCACTAGTATCTCATAGCTGTGATGTAGGTAAAGAAGGACTCTATCTTTAACATGGAAGTTCCTTTATTGATGTTACTAATCATAGTAGTCCTTAGTAATTATTGCTGCTTTATTCAGTGTAAGTGTAATGTCTCATCTCATGCTGAAGCCTTGCATTTATGGTACTATTATAAGTGCTGTAATTGAAGAATTTACTAGCATTCTATATATAGTCTTATGGGCTGAGTATTCTGTTACTGTAGAGTAGGAGGCATTATAATGAAAAGTAATTATTGTAAGGATGTCTAGCCATCTAAGTGGGTTATTCATTGTTATAATGATATAATATAATGTGACTTAAATCATTTAGTTTGTCCATTCACTTTAACCATCTGTTTGTGGGTGGTATACCATAGAGTATAGGAGTTGCATGTTAAGTAGGCAAAAAATCCCTTTCCATAGATCACTCAAGAACTTTAAGTCTCTATTAGATATTATTCTTTATGGTACTCCCCAGTCTGTGAGTAGGAGGCAGGTCAGGAGTGTCCTCACCTAATCTTAAACATTATAATTTATTTGACCTGGTATGACTATTATTCATTTGGAGAATTTACATGTTATAGACATAGTAGTGTCAAATTTACCATCAGGCAATGTGAGTATGAAGTTGATTGTGATGGTGTCATGCAGAATGTTTGTGATTATAATGGGCTGATATTATTCATGTAGCTTGTATTATAAAGTCTAGTTTACCTTACACCCAGGGCAATGATTGATGTAGGTTTGAAGTTCTGACATACAGTACTGTATAGTAAAGTCATAGAGGTTCCATAGCATCTTATTGTAACCTAAATGATTTAGGGTATATGCTAGCTTAAAGATTTCTTATCATAGGTCCTTAGGTATGCAGAGGCATTTAAAGTCATTATATATGTAGTAGAGGCAGCTATCATCATCAAGCTTGTATGATAGCTTGAATGGTTCCTTCATGGCTTCATTTCATTATACAACATTAATTATATAGGTGAGCTTGGTGTCTCCTTCATATCCTTTCTTGAGCTGTTCACAGAACTTCTTAGACATTTATATAAGAGTTTTCATGTAGTAGTAGTTAGATATCTTATTATCTTAATCAATATGAATAAGATAGGCATCTTATATTTCCTTCAGTGATTCTTCTATAGGCATTATGTTCTTACTTAATAGCCTAGATAATACATCTAGTATAAGGTGAAGGTGTCCTGACTTATAAATTACTTTGATCTGAAATTATTGCAGATAAGCTTCTATCTGGACTAACTGCAGATTCTATTGGTCTATTACTGTCATTTTGAGGTGAGTCACTTTAATAATACCCAGTATGAGTTTATGGTCTGTATATATGATGGTTGTGTTGATGAACACTTCCATAAGGTGACATACTTTACATATAGCTCATATAAGATAGGTAATCTCTAGTTCTGTGGGCTAGTAGTGCTGTTCTGCTGAGGTCAATGTCTTGCTGAGAAATAAAATTGATTTGACTAATTCTTATGGTAGAGGTACTATGTAGTCTCTTGTCTTCAGAGCTAGTCATGAGTTCTTAATGTAGAATAGTATGACACTATAACTATATTTTATGAATGTGTTGACATTCATGAACAGCATGCACAAGTGATTAGCATGCACAAGAAAGAGTTAGGTTCTAAAGACATTTTAGATGTCCTTAAATGCTGCTATCTCCTTAGAAGTTCCATTTACTCTTGTTATGGCTGTGTAAGTAATATACTTGGTGCCCTTCAATGGTCCTTCCTTCAATAACTCTATCTTCCTTTTTTATAGTGAGTCTGCACAATGAGTATATCAGGGGATGTACTGACACAGCCAGCTCATCAAGCTCAGATATTTCTCTAAATGTATTAATTTTGCTGGGAATTTGATGTCTGCCAGAGCTTTCAACTTTTCTTTGTCAATAGATAAACCTAGCCTGGAAACATGTTGGCCTAGAAGACACACTGAGAGAAATCTAACATAGGTCTTTTTCAGGTTCAGAATGATACCAAGTTCATATAGATATTAAAAGAGCTTGCACAGGTAGTTAACATAGTAGTTCTGTGTCTCTGAATGTATAACTAAGTTATTAATGTATATGCATATGAATTCTTTCAGGTCTGTGAGGCATCTATTGATCTGCCACTAAATATAAGGTACTAAGTTTATGTATTTCATTATGGCAACATTGAATACCTTCTGTCTTCAGTGTGTTACTACTGCTATTTTGGTTCAGTCCTCTAGGTGCAATCACTAGTAGTAGAAAAAGCTCATGACATCTCTAACCATTATAAACTTGGCTCCTTTCAAGCTGTGGAGAATATCTAATTATAGTAGAGCAGGATAAACATCTGGTTCCATGACCTTATTGAGTGTTTAGAGGTCCACTATAACTCATCCCTTTCTCATGGGCTTTCCTTCATAATATATTGTCTGCTAAACCATAAATACTGGGTATACTGAGCAGGTATGTGTCCTTGCCCAGCTCATCCTTCCTTGCACATGTAGCTTATTAAATATATTGTTTATATACTTGCAATCCTTCAGACCCACTAAATATATCTTCATTGTCTTAGGCAGCATCATATCCTTTTTCAGAAGGACATACATCCACTTATCCTGTAGAATATCCATAAATCCATCATGATCTGTAAATATATCTTCAAATTTTATAATCAGGTCTATAAATATTCTCTTTATTTCTTCATCCTCATAATATATTATTACATCATTAGATAGAGTAATTTCATTTTATCTATTTTAGATAACCTTTAGTTGACTGTCCCTTCATGAAGGTTCTGAGCTCACTAGTGTCACAGCTTCATTCATGATATAATATCTATTAGTGAATTTCAGCTCCTATAGAGATTCTAGCTTTATGTGTCTTGTCAGTTTCACTGGTTTATCTGTGTTGTTTCTCACTTGCATGAATGGTAGTGTATGGTTAAGGACATGCACATGGAATGTAAGCTGCATATTTGACAGCTTAAATAGATAATTCCTATCATTTAGCAGGTTCTCCTTCCCATGAATATGAATAGGAATTTTTACCTCTACTCTTAGTAGCATAGTTACTCCAGTAGCTGTGTACAGCAGGCATCAGTTCTAGTGGTTTGGCCTCAGAGCTAACATGAGCTTGATAGTGGCTTCATGGCATCTTATGAGGCAGGCAACCTTGTTGGGGAAGTTCAAGACAATGCCCTCTAGCCTAAAATTATTTACTCCTAAAAGTAGTTTAGCCTGTAGGTTATCAATGAGGTGTGCCTCAATAAATAGACATGCAATGACAGACTTTTCATCTAGAAGTGTCACAGGTAGATGCAAAGGGATGGTGACTATCTCTAATGACACTAATCCTTTGCTAATTCCTCAGACTGTAACTGGCTTTGATTGGACTATCTTGACATTTAAGTCTTAATTTAGAAGCTATTCCCTATCTATCAAGATCATCATGCACTCTGAGTTTAGACATATATCATCTGCCTTGTCTGGTTTCTCCACAAACACCTTCATCATTATATAGTGCCAGAATTGGAACAAGAGGCTGTCTGATGAGTATACTTACAGGCACTTTAATGACACAATTAGTAGAGAAGCATCTACATGCCAGACTGCTGACTCATTATCTTCCTTATGGTATTCAACTATGTGGTTATACAACTAGTTGTTTGAGGTAAAGGTAGCATTATAATTATAGCAGTCATATACATTATAGTCATCATTAAAGTCTAAGTATCCCTCAGCTTTATCAGGATGTCCATTATCATAATCATCATCTTGATAGCTATCATACTAATCATTATGTTAAGTATTACAGTCATTTTCATCTTTCATCCTATCTACCCAGTTAACTCTCACTTCTTTATAATGATTCTCATACTAATGGTTATCATACTAACACAGGAATGCAGAGTTTCTATAATGAGGTTGATAATTATTATTATAATTATTATTATTTTAATAATTATCATTATTGTTACTATACTGGCATTAGTTCTAGTCATTCTGATATTAGCTATATGAATGGCAGGGATTACCATTATCTAGCTCTTTACTACTTGTATGGTTTCTATTATTAGTGGTGTGATCATCATTAATATTCTGATGGTTCTGATAAGCTCTTAAACAGTATCCATTAAAGTTATAGTACAGTCTGTCTGCTTGGTAGGACCACTGGGTAGAGCTGTCTTGTCATACTGACAGTTTATACTCATGATACAGTTAATAGTACTTGTCTTTCTAATTACACTACTTCTTAACCAGTATTACTACAAACTTCTTGATTGTGATCCCACTGTCTAGTTCATCTACCATCAGTTATAGTGGGAGGTCTAGATGCTTCCATATTTG
Source organism: Emmonsiellopsis sp. PD_33 (assembly GCA_032988165.1). NCBI lineage: Eukaryota > Fungi > Ascomycota > Eurotiomycetes > Onygenales > Ajellomycetaceae > Emmonsiellopsis > Emmonsiellopsis sp. PD_33. Next base: position 146,587 of record JANTQF010000020.1, read on the forward strand.
AAGTACCAGAACATTCTTATTGTCTGTGTGTCCACAGTACTTAATAGTGTGTACTAAGTCAGCTATAAATGCTGCAATACTACAGCCATTCCAAGCATCTACAGTTGTATAATACATTTTTTCAAATTTATCTAAGAACTTACTTGATGGCAGGTAGAAGTAGGTCTCCAGTACTTTACAGATCTGCATTACATCATCTAGGTGATTAAATAGATTATATCTTGTCACATTCAAGATTTCTGATATCTATCATGTGTTTGCAGATCCTCAGAAGTAGATAGGCAGGTCTTATTTAATAATAATGATATTATGAGATTGAGCTGCAACCTGTACTCTAATAGTAAATGAGAATATGTTATAATAGTAAGTATAATGATTCTTATTCTAGATGTCCTCATTGCCTGAAGCATCCAGTCAGAACATATTGATGTCTGTTACCTTTCATGAGGCATTTAACATATACTGTATGCTTGGGGCAGGACTGGTCTCATAAAACTCAGAGATAATATAGTTAGCTTTAGTGGTATTATCTGCATACTGGTCAGAGTCATCATCACATCTACAGTCATTATAGTCATTGTTATTAGTTCTTCCTAAGCTAAGCTCTATCAGGGTTCCTTACAGGGACATTTTAATTAGATATAAGATCTTCTGTATCTGGGCAGCAGAGAAACCAGTATTTGCTACAGCTGACAGGATAATTAGACTGCTGTTAGAGACTGGGCCAGCATTAGTATTCTCATTAGCTATTTTAGATGAAGGACAGGGAGATTGGATTAGGCATCTTCTTGAAGGATATACTAAGGTTAAATTCTGAGCAATGTTAGGCTGATCTGACCAGCAGATGCATCTGTTTAATAATAGGTCATTAGACTGTTATTATGCTTGTGAACTGGCTCACTGAGGTGGCTGCATTTAGCTGTGTAGGCAATCTAAAAATCTTGTCATTATAGATGATATAGTTGACTTGGGACACTGACATCATGAATTTTCTGTGTCATCTTTATCATTACTGGTCAAGTTGACTGTGGCTGAAGTCATGATAGTGCAGTTGGAAAAGAAAGAAGAAGATGGGAGAGAGATGAGGGGATTCTCAGTTTATTTTGATTTTTATACTGACTTTAAGGTAGTCACAGATGCCTGTGCTGACTTCAAGGTAGTTGCAGATATTCTAGTGTTCTGTTTCAGAAGATCAAGTCATAGGTTACCTGATTTAGAAGTGGCAGTTGATTTTTAGGCTATCTAAGAGTAAGCTCCAGGAGGATACAGGATAACCACTATTATATTCATTGTTGCACCTGTCTGTTCTCCTGTAATAACTTCCAAGTCAAGTACTATTCATCTATTTGTTGTTATTATTCCTTCAGTTAATAATAAGATCAAAGGGGCACTGGAGGATTCAGCAGAGTCAGATGTAGGTATTTAGGGTGTATGAGATTCAATATAGGTCTTGCAGTTTGAGTCCTTCAAGAGGTACTTTACATGTCTTATAAACTATTTGATATTGCTCTTAAATACCACTTTATTAATTGCCCAGTCTGCTGGATATTCCAGCTGTCTTGTAGTCAAACTCTTCCTTGTTATTGCAATGCTGGAGCTTCACATCCTGGATTGATCTCCTAGTAGAGTATTCAACTTTAAAGGGGGCTCTGGACAATCCATATTAGTGGTGATGTACTTGGCCACTAGTCCAACTTGTATGCTGACAAGGGAAGTATATGTGCCTTTATTAGTGATGTAGGTAGTTAATTGGTGAGTAGAGTAAATGACTTTAACAGTTAGTTTCATGGACATCCCAGTGGTCTATCATTAGTGAAAAAAAGGGGGTTTTACCCAGTAAAAACTCATGGATAAGGATTGTAGTTCTTCAGCTATCCCATTGAACTTGCAGACATGCTACCATTTACTACAATAATGTAGAAGGATCATGAAAGATGATATCAAATAAGCTTGATTCTCCTAGAATTATAGAAGATCTGCAGCCATCTTATGTCAGTCTGCTCTACTTACTAACTAGCTATAGTAGTAGAAGGAAGAAATGTGGCAGTTATATGTGTGTAGCAGCACCTCTAGTTCTTTAACAGAGAGATTATAGATTGATTAGTAGGAGGATTCTTTTTCAGATATCAAATTGATTGAATAATTATATTATATATGTTCTAGAAGTAATTCTACTACAGCTTCTAAGAAAATGTCTTTATATTCATAGTAGGCTTCTAGTATTACTAACTCTTCATTTAGAACTACACTGAACAGAGCAATTAGTTTGTTCTCCTCTAGTTGATATAAATAAATAATATAAGCTATATATTCAATTCTAATCACTGCATCCACCTGTTTCATAGTAATGATCTTAATGTTATTAACATACAATATATAGTATATTCAGTACAATTTTAACCATTAGATGTTAGGATTCACAGCCTTGAGTCAGAGGAATTCTAAAATGACATTGTAATCTTTTATATCCACTACTTCAAAGTAAAAGCTCTAGTTGCAAGAGAGTTCCTTATCATTAATTATGTGTGTGTACACCTCATATTAGTTGTAGGCTATAACCCAGTATTTATTGATTGCACTGATCCAGTATGAATTCTCACTGCCTTTTTCAAGGTATACTTTTATCTATTTCTGGCTGACAAAATTTACTTTTATACCCAAGTTAATAAATATCTAGATAATAACTAACCCTTAAGAGGTTTCTAATTATATCTTAATTATCATCACTTCTTTACTGCATCTTCATTCTATCTCATTTACTCTCAGTGCTATAGCAGCACTCAGTACTGAGGGATCTAGTTTTTTAACTTACACTTCTTCATGTGCTTTTTAGGATGAAGTTCTCAGTAGTCATTGAGAATATAGCCTGATTTATCACAGTAAGAGTACTTAGAGTGAGAGATAAACTTAGATTATGAGGATTAATCTCTAAGTATATAGTTCAGAGATTTTTCCCTTTTAAACTTCATTTTCATCTGAGAATTGAAAGATTTCTTCTTGTATAGTAAATTTACAGTGATTTTCTATTTAAATAAAAATAGGTTTTGATCCTTACAATATTACTCTATCTTACATAGAAATACTAGTATCTCTTTATAATTCTTAAAATCTTTCTTTATTAAATATGCATGAATCTGGATTTCCTTTCAGCAGCAGTTTATTAGGTCAGAACTATACTGTTTCTTCTGAATCTTATAGGGCAAATATTTCTTCAGATTAAGGAGATACTTAATAAAATCTCAGATAGATTGATTATTCTATTATCACATGTCTGTATATCTTTTAGTTAATTATCATTAGAGTGCATTTAGATCTATAAGATGTAATTATAACTGCACATAGAGATCTTCTCAGGTGAGTAATGAATTCTCTAGATTTACTTTATAATTCTTATAGAAGATATTCTATTAGTGGAGAGATTCCATGGTGAGCTTCTATATAGCATTTTAAATGTAGTGTTTTTTAATGATATAGTAATCTTTATTACATTTAAATTTCATTTTAATTTGAATGATGAAGTCCTTAAGCTCTGACATACTTTTCTCTTGATATTTGAAGGAGATATCAACCTTTAGATGGGTAATTTAGTAGGGTAGCTGAGTTGTTTCTGTATGAGGCCTTTTCAAAATTTAATTTTGAGTTATGATTTTCTTCTATGCAATTAGTATAGTTACCTTTTAATCTATTAATTTATTTTATACTAGCTAGTTCTCCAGCACCTTTATAATGCATTTTATCTTTTAGATTTTTTATTATATTTATAATTTTTTAATGCATTCTTTAATTATATATAATTATATAGTAGATAGATGTAGATCTTCATCATCTGACCCTTCATTACTTATAGTTGATTTATAGTTAGATTTCTGTAGAGGATTCTGTAGAGGATCCTATAGAGATTTAAGTTATAATTTATTATTACTAGTCTCTACTGCACAGAGGAGTTAGCATACACTTGAGGAGTTCTTCTATAATTATTTACAGTCTTTTCATGAGTTATCTTACTATTATTTATTTATTTCTAATGGACCATTTACTCAGGAGTGAGCAAATAGAACTATAATATCTAGCATTAAATATAAAAGGCTCTTTAATTTGAAAGGTGGATTATGAGTCATTAAACAGTGTGATAGAAATAGACAGGTAAAAATATATGTATATTTTAAATGTAGGGGTCATATAGTAATAAGATTATTTGCTAGTTCTTTTCATAAGAAACCTGTACAGTATATATATTAATAGCTAGCTATTAAGTGTGCACTACATGCACATTACCAGGCACACTGTCAGATGCACTGTCAGGCCCAAGGTCTGAAATTCAAGGTCTGAGGGTGCAGTTAATCTACATGTGACATATGGTCTCTTTTGCATGTTATAATAATAAGAAGGAGGAGGAAGAAGAGGAGAATAAATACTGAGAGAAATCTGCTGAGAGCCTGTGCTTACTAAAATAATATAGAAAGTATATTTACTATCTAATTATAAAGATTAGTGTGAAGGTATTTTATTATCCTTTTGAGGATCTATGTGTGACTTACTGTTCTTAATGTATGTAGTACTATTATTACTATGAGATGATGAGTTTTTCTGTGATTGATTTAGAATAAGAAACTAATTACTAACTGTGCTGTAGATTCCTATAAATGTGTATGTAAATATTATAGAGTTAATTAATATAATTAAGTAATTAAATTACTTTGAGAATCTATCAGATAAGTCTGAGTATGCTGATGCAATATAGTTACTTTCTAAGATTTAGTGATAATAAGGTTAAGTAGCTATTTGATATAAAAAAGTGTTAGAAAAGGTAGAGGGATTGTTTAATATTATCCTGATTCTTTATATAAGTATAATTATTCTATTTTAGTGTGCTTGATTGATTCTGACTTTAATGGAAATAGCCTGCCTCCCTAAGTTAGATGTAGTGTATGCTCTAGTTTTTTCTGATGTTTTTTTAGTTTGTTTTTTATCTACTACATCTCTTAGGGCTTTTAATATTAGTATGAAATAATGAGATCTTAATTTTTAAGAACTTATTCTTTCTCTTCTTCTCTTTCTATATGTAGAATAGTTATTACTTGGGTTGACAGTACTTCAATTTTATTACCTTATAACTAAATTATATATTGAATTTATTGATTAGATTCTATGCATTCTCAAGATTTTCTATGTTTTCTCAGGAATTTTCTACCTCTATTATATTTTTCCAGCACACAAAATACTACTAGCTATTAAAATAGTTATACTTTTCTAGAATCTTTTTAATTTTGAACTCCTTAACTCCATCTATCATTATTGATTTAGCCTCTGAGATTTTGCCATGCTGCATGTGGTACAGTTCAAACAATAAGATATGAAAAATGAGGTATATATTTTTATATTATAATATAAGCTTCAGTTTGTATACCTATTTCCCCCACTTATTAATGATTTTGAAAGGGCTGAGTTGATGATGATTAAGCTTTGAACTTAAATGTAATATACTGATATTTTTTGAGTATAATATGATTTAATTCTTAACTATAAAATACTTTTTCTTGTAATATTAATTATAGTATTTCTTCTGTATTTTCTAGGTCTTTAGAAGAGATTCTTACAGATTATTCTATACTTTTCTTATATAATGTATATGTTTTATTGCCTTCTATGCTTCTCCTCTCTCTATATTAATATCTAATTTAATGTTAAGATGTAGTTCAGGTTGAAAACCTATCAGTACTTCTATAGGGGACATCTTGAGAATACTATATGTAAAGGTATTATAGGAGAACTGTGCTAGTAGCAATCATCTAGCCTAGTTATCCTAGTAGAAGTTGCAGTAGATATGCAGGTAATACTTAAGTATCTAATTCTACCTCTCAGTTTGACTGTCTATTTGAGGGTAGAATACAGTCATTAATTATTAATGTACTTTTAGGAGATAATAGAGTATTAATTAGTATTTACTGGAGCTGAATATCTTAGTGTGATTTATTACTTAATGATGTGAGTAACTGAAAAATCTGATGAAGATGTTAAATATTAGGTTTATAAGCTCTAATGTATTTATATCTTTATTAACTAGTTTATAAACTGTATATTTAGTTAATTTATTTATAAATATTATGATTGAATTATAGACTTTGCTGTTCTACTTGAATGGTAGGAGTTTGATGATAAAATCTATTATTATTATTTTAAAAGAAGAAATGAGAATAGAAAGTAGTTCTAATTGATTATATTTCTTATAATAATATATCTTAATCTATTAGTAGATATTATAGATGTACATGTATTTCTGAATGTCTATTATCATATTATATTAAAAGTATTTCCTCTGAATGTACTTAAAAGTATACTTAATATTAAAATATCTCCCTTAAGAATCATTATGATTTAATTTTATAATCTTATCTCTTATTGCTTGATCTACAGAGATGGAAATATAACTCTTATAATAAAGTAAACTATCTTAATTAGTTATTTAATTTAAATACTTAGTTTTATCTATTTTACCTACTTTTATCTTTCTATATATCTTAGTATGCTCAGTATTCTAAGCTTGCATGCAGCACAGAAATTCTATGATGAGTTCAGTAAGAAAGAATTTATAGGCTATATTAAATTCTATAATTATATTAATTAATATTTATAACATCAGATGAGCTAGCTTTTCTGTATTACTAGTAATATGTCTTTCATCTATGCACACATTTTAATATACACAGGAAGTAAGTGTATCAATACAAATTATATTTTTCTTGTTATTTAATAGTTTTAAATGTACTATTATATTGATTATTTGCTGACTAAGGTCTTCTAACTATATCTATACATCTATATCTAGTGTTTGAAATATTTCTTGAAGAAGCTTTTCTTGAATTATTAATAATAATATTCATCTTAGAGTATTTTCTTTATAGTTAGAATAATGACTAGGTGCATCTACAGGATTCTTTATCTCTAAATAATACTTAATAATAAAGTTAAATATAAAGAGTGTTTCCATTCATCATATCTAATATCTAACTAACTCTATTATTATTATGAAGTGTTATAGGTTGATATAATTAAATAAAATTGTTATAAGAAAATATATATTATGCAGATAGTAATGTTATTACTTGAATATTATAAGAATAATGAGAAGTTTTTGATTATATATATTATAGTTGTACTCTACTAATAATAAGTCTTATAAATAGTATGTAACTAAGTATTATTATTTATTATTTAAATCTAACTATAAGAGAATTACACCCAGTATGAAACTCAATGCATCTGACTCCACCTGAAGTTTCCAATCTAAGTTAAAGTGTGTAAGGATTAAGGCCTTTATAAATATACTTTTTAGCTCTTAAAAAGCTTTTTATACATTAGTATTAAGGAGGATCATCTTTTAGTTCTAGCCTTTTTATATTGTATCTTTTATGAATGTAGATAAGAGTTGTATTTTTACTGTGAATCTATTTATAAAATGATAGTAAAAATTTATAAACTCTAGAAATATTTGAATGTTATAAATGTACTTGAGTTCTAATTAGAAGAGAATAATCTTAATCTAGCTTTATTTCATCTTAATGCTATTTATGCTGATTATAAAGCTAAGAAAATTAATATAATTCATATGAAATATATATTTACTGAGTTTTACATACAATTTATAGGTATATAGGTATTCTAACACTATATGCATATACTTATAGTACTTTTCCTCTGAATTTGAGTAGATGATAATATCATTCAGATAGATAATATAATAGATATCTAAAAGATTGCTTAGAGCCTTATTAATATAAAATTAGAATATTACTGATATATTTATGAGTTCAAAGGGGATCACTTGATATTTAAAATAGCTATAGTATGTTTGAAAAGCTGTTTTCCACTTATCATCTTTATATATATATAGTTGATAATATATATTATAGAGATTTAACTGTAAGTAGATCTTTATACTGGCCAGCTTATCAATCATTTTACTAATTAAGGAAAGAAAATATTGATTCTTTATGTTAATAATATTAAGCTTATAGTAGTCTACATAAAGGTGTATAGTTCTATCTTTTTTTAGAATAAAAAATATTAGTATACTTACAGGACTTTTTAACAGACATATTCATTCTTTTTTTAGACTAGATTTCAGGTATTCACACAGTACCTCTAGTTCTTTGATGGAGAAATTATAGATTAATTGATAAAAAAGTTCTTTTTTAGATATTAAATTAATTAGATGATTATATTATGTATGTTCTGAGAGTAATCCTGCTGTAGCTTCTAAAAAATATCTTTATATTTATAGTAAACTTCTGATATTACTAGTTCTTCATCTAGAATTACACTGAACAGAGCAATTAGTTTATTCCTCTCTAGTTAATATGAATAAATAATATAAGCTATACATTCAACTCTAACTACTATATTTACCTATTTCATGGTGATGATCTCAATGTTATTAATGTATGATATATGATATATTCAGTATGATTTTAACTATTAAATGTTAGAATTTATAGTTTTAAGTTAGAGAAATTCTAGGATGACATTGTAATCTTTTATATCTACTACTTCAAAATGAAAGCTTTAATCATAAGAGAGTCTCTTATTATTAATTACATGTATGTACATTTCATATTAATTATAAGCTATAATCTAATATCTATTAATTACACTGATTCAGTGTGAATCTTCACTACCTTTTTCAAGATATACTTTTATTTATTTCTAGCTGATAAAATTTACTTCTACATCTAAATTAATAAGTACTCAGATAATGACTAATCCTTGGGGGATTTTTAATCATATCTTAATTATTATTACTTCTTTGCTGTACCTCTATTCTATCTTATTTACTTTTAGTGTTATAATAGTACTCAGCACTAAAAGATCTAGTTTTTTAACTTATACTTCTTTATGTGCTTTTTAAAATGAAGTTCTCAGTAGTTATCAGAAATATAATCTAATTTATTACAGTAAGAGCACTTAAGATGAGAGGTAAACTTAAGTCATAAGAATCAGCCTCTAAGTATATAGTTTGAGGATTTTTCTCTTTTAAACTTTATTTTTATTTAATAATTAAAGGACTTCTTTTTGTACAGTGGATTTACAGTGATTTTCTACTTGAATAAGAATAGTTTTTAATCCTTATAATACTACTTTATTTTATATAGAAATACCAGTGTCTCTTTATAATTTTTAGGGTCTCTTTTCATTAGATGTATATAAATCTGGATTTTCTTTTAATAGTAATTTATTAGATTAGAACTATACTATTCCTTCTGAATCTTATAGAGTAGATGTTTCTCCAGATTGAGAAGATACTTAGTAAAATCTTGAATGAATTGATTGTTCTATTATTATATATCTATATATCTTTTAGTTGATTATTATTAGAGTGCATCTAGATCTATAAGATGTAGTTATAACTATATATAGAGGTCTTTTCAAATAAATAATAGATTCTCTAAGTTTACTTTATAATTCTTATAGAAGATATCTTATTAGTGAAGAGATTTCATGATAAGCTTCTATACAGTATTCTAAATGTAGTGTTTTTTAATGATATAGTAATTTTCATTACATTTAAATTTCATTTTAATTTGAATAATAAAGTTCTTAAGCTCTAATATACTTTTCTCTTAATATTTGAAGGAGGTATCAATCTTTGGATGAGTGATTTAGTAGGGTAGCTAGATTATTTCTATGTAAGGCCTTTTCAAGATTTAATTTTAAATTATAATTTTCTCCTATACAATTAATATAATTATTTTTTAATCTATTAATTCATCTTATATTAGCTAGTTCTTCAGCACCTTTATAATACATTCTACCTTTTAAATTTTCTATTACATCTATAGTTCTTTAATGTATTCTTTAATTACATATAGCTATATAGCAGGTAAATATAGGTCTTTATTATCTAATTCTTTATTACTTATAGTTGATTTGCAGTTAGATTTCTGCAGAGATTTCTGCAGAGGATCCTGTAGAGATTTAAATTATAATTTATTGTTACTAATTTCTTACTACATAGAGGAGTTAATACACACTTGAGGAGTTTCTCTATAATTATTTATAGTTTTTTTATGAGTTATCTTACTGTTATTTATCTATTTTCAATGGACTATTTACTCAGGAGTGAGCAAATAGAACTGTAATATCTAGTGTTGAATATAAAAGACTTTTTAATTTGAAAGATGAACTATAAGTCATTGAATAGTGTGATGAGAATAGACAGGTAAAAATGTATGTATATTTTAAATGTAGGGATCATATAGTAATAGAACTGTTTACTAGTTCTTTTCATAAGAAATTTGTGTAGTATATATATTAATAGCTAGCTACTAAGTGCACACTATATATGTATTATCAGGTACACTGTCAGATGTACTATTAGACCTGAGGTTTGAGATCTGAGGTCTGAGGGTGCAGTTAATCTATATATGATACATAGTCTCCTTTGCATGTTACAGTACCTACTAAAACTATATAAGTATACTTATACTGCTACATGCTCTACATGCAGTAAAAAGATTTTACTAATGAGATTAGCAGTTGTTACTCTTACTACCTCTGTAAGTTTACCTCTCTAATATAGTTATATGTAATTACCTACTAATAATATTTATATAGTAAATGTTAACAGACCTACTAATATAGCTGTTAAGGTTAAGGTAGAGGGTAAGAAACAGTCTGCAACCCCTATGAAAAGTCTATTGAAAATGACCTGTAAATTGAATGAGCTATTAGATATTTAGGAGGTTAATACTTGAGATATTAAATTGGAGGCCCTATATAAAGAGAATGCAGCCTTGAAAGCTAAATTGATGACTGTTTTAAGCCTTCTGAAGGCCACTCAGGATGTTCTTAGGGTTTAGATAGCTGCCAGGGGGGGTGTTTTGCTTCATTTTTTTCCTTTTTTCACTTAATTAGCTTGTGCTTTTGTGCCAAAGAATTGAATATGTTGTTTTTATGGTTCATATATTAATATATTTAATAATAATTAAGCCTGTAGTATGCCTGTAAATCACCCACTGCAGGGCTTCCATTTTGAGCTTAGCTCTGCAACCCCTTTGAACACTGAGAGGCTTGTGTGCAAAAAGGTATTTTATTGAATTGATTATAGTAAACTAGTAGTAACCTGTAATCTGTACTTTTATACATAGATATAACAAAACGGCCCATCTGTTGTACTAAGTAAATCGCCAAGTGGAAATCCACCAGCATTAACCCCAAGCTCTACGATGTCCTCGAGTGTGGTATTTGCTGAGGGAGGATCATTGAAAACAGTATGAGTTCCTGCCACGGCATGCAAACGTGTTTCAGGGTCCTGATTTTGCCAAATCCACCAGACACGATCAATCTGTCCATGATGAAGATAGAAGGCAGGGTCGCCAGGAGAGGTGAAAAAGTCCTTTGTTAAAAACATGTCAGTTAGCTACTGGATTCTACGAACGTCGGGTTTGATCTCGGGATCACTTACACCACCAGGGTCGCCTCCGATTGTGTAATGCCCGCCCGTATGGACGCCGAGAAAGAGCGCCTCAAAATCACCTTGCATCATATTCTGAAACGAAAGTACATCCTTAGTACTAGTGATAAGAGATTCGATATCCTCGGTTTTAGTCCACCCACTTGAAGCAAAAACGGAGATATCACGGCGTAGGCAGCGCGGATTATATCCAAAAAATTCAGGATTTGCTTCAATTCCATCCATGGCGGGAGCGATGGGACCCAAATTGACTTTCATACTAGAATTCCCCACCACAAAACACCGTCAGTCATCTCAATCGCGCAATGTGGCCGTATAGTCACAGTCACTTACTCTTTGAATGGACCACTTGTAACGCATCCTCCACCCTCCCCTGGAGGGATCACCGTGTAAGGTGTCGCCTGGGTGCCATTATGGGCGAAGAATGCACCATTTCCAGACATGCTCGTGTCAGAGCCGTCAAATATGGGAGAGGATAGCGGGTCCATGGCATACAGACCCCAGTCCCAGTATGGTTGGTATCCCTTATATCCGCACTCGTTTTGCAGAGCCTGTTCATACGTCCATGTAAAATATCGATGCCACGACAAAAAATTCCCCTGGTTCAAGTTAGCTGCAAGATTCTATATATAAGCCGGAATCCATGGAATGAATGGAATAAATATACGGTTGCATGTATAGACATCGTCTGATTTATATGCGTTGCCACAAAATCATCGAATCGTGATCTAACCCCTGGAACCTGGGACAAGGGAGTTTTCGGTTCCTTTTTCTGGAGGCATAGTACAGCATCTATGTACTCTCTTCTTTCGCGTTTCGATAGCGAACCCCTAAACAGCCCAACAAAATCCAAAAGGAGGAAATAATCAGCAAGATCGACATCTTATAATACAAACAGCCCAGAAATGTTGCGTATAAATAAACATACCATTCTCTTCGAAGAGCCACATTATACCAATTGCATTTTCTTGTCCCAGTATTGGGGAAATTCTTGAGGTCGTAGAGAAGCCGATTGGTAAGGCCCTTCGCGGCCAAGACATGAACAGGATCCCAGGCTCCGGCAGTGCTAATAAGCAGAGTCGACACCAGGCTCCAGAAGACAAAGACGAAATGCATGCTTTCGGAGGAGAGGAACACGACCTTTGCTAGAATTATGACAAAGAGGCTACCAGAGTGGAAGGAATAGCAGTCTATATAAAAACATTAAGCCGTACGCACCCCGAAAAAAGGCAATTCGGGTGGAGACGGTGGATAGGGAGATGCTAGAAATGGAACAACGGGGCGAAGGGAAAGCAACCCATCTCCCAACTTCAATGCCGCTAGGATTGGCAAGAGTGTTTTCAAAGAAAGCTAGCTAAAGTGGAGGCTCGATGCTCGTGCGGGATTACATCTGTTGGCTCATCTCTTCTGCGAATATGACTGCCGATGGATAAATAAACCTGCAAATAGTGTTTAGCCTTCTGAAAATAATTGTCTGAAATTGCTGTCCGCGACTAGATGCAGCGGCCGCGCAAAGCAAAACATACACATTAAAAAACGAACCCAAATAAAAGTCTAACCTCATGTTCTTGCCGTTAGTCCGCTGCTGTATTGGACCGGTAGAGTAAAGGTCTAGGTCGTTGACTGGGTGGAGTGAGACAGATGAAATTTGCGCCGGATTCCGCCGGGGCAAAAAGCAAGAGCGGAGCCTTGGCTAGCAGTAGGGAATATTTGGTATCATGGAAAAGAATACTCCTGCGCTAGGAAGAAGCAGTTCGGGTTTCCCTCGTGGAAATCCCCCATTCATTCTGGGTGCGATCTAGCCCGCCACCCAGCCATGACTATATTTGTCCCACAGGCTTCTCTCAAGAGAAAGAAAAGCCCAGGAAGAATTGATAATGTTTCTTTTCAGATTGTTTCCCAGGTATATCTTCATATCATGCCTGTGTTTGGGGAGCCATCGGCAGAATCGACAGAAAAGAGCCACAAGGCATGGCAGGCGGCATACACGTTGAGATAAAAGCACCAGTGAGTGATATGCTCAGTATTTAGGACTAGATCAGATCCAGGCCCTGGAACCCATGAAGACCACGTTTTTTTGTCAGATATAGAGAGGCTGAGGTTGCATTCAAGAGTTAACTACTTAGGCGAAAAACAAGCCTCCCGGCCGCCAACCATGCGAATGCGGTCTCGGCTCGAGTCGGACCGGCTTCCCGTTCCATCCGGGGGATTCGCCTTGTGTGATTGGCCAATGGTTAAATGCCACCCGCGCTAGTGACGAGCTTAATTGAACCTTGCCTGCTTTTCTTTTGATGATTTTATCCACCTCAACATCCTCGCTCCCTTGTCCGAGGGCGCTGCCACGAAAGAAGTATGTGCCTGTCTCGCTTCAACGCAGCAAGCCCTCAGCAACAGCAACAGCATTATGATCTAGGATATCTTCACTTGTCCTTTTTAGCGTGGTACGCTTCCTTGCTCTGGCCTGCTGGCAACGTCCCAGAATTCGGTCCTCTGAATTGCTCCTGGAGCAAGACTCCCAGGGCTCCAAGAGTAGGGCAATATAAAATCTGGCCTGAACCCTTCCGCATGCAAATCGGCTGTCTATTCAGATTGCATTCGTCATTCGATATTCAGTTTGCTGATCACTCTGTGGATTTCGCCGATCAGGAAAACACCAAGATCAATTCCTCGCGATTAGGTTCATCTGCATGTTTGGCAGTTTTTGCCCCTCTGCTTGCCGATTGGGTGTTGGCCGCCCACTTAGCGTAGAGGGGAATATCAACTCAACTACTACGTTGGTTACATATCTAACATTAGCCCATCCTATCTAACCGGAAGGTATTCATGGACAAATGGGCAAGTTATGGAAATTCTCTCTTGCTGTCAGATTTTGGCGAATAAGCATTTTCTCTGGCTCCTTTTGCAATTAAACCAATAATAACAAGTTATAATCTGGGATTCTAGCTTCCTCAGCCTGGCCGATAGCCTTGTTATGAAGAGACCGAAGCCTCAAGGGTACCCTAGCTCGATCCCCCTTGCCCGATTTCTCAATTTCCCACCCCCCATTAGCGAACTCAATTTTTTTCTTACTCTCATTGTTTTTGTATAGGCACATGCCTCGCGCTGTAGCGGCGCACCTGGGACTGGTTTTCCCCTCAGAGATTCAGTCCTTTTGTGACGAATATCCTCTCGCTGCCGTCTAGGGGGAGGCATCAAGTCTGGAGGTATCTTGACGTTGACGTTCCTGATAACTTGACCCCTTGGGCATAATTTATCATTTGTTTATCGAATACTCGGTGTATTTCCATTCCTCTAACCTGTTCTATCTATCCTCTATCTGTTATTTTACTGTATGGTAAAATGCTTTCTGCACTTGCTCTTCGGACTTTTACTGGGGCCCATGCTGAAGGCCCTGGGCCCTGTAGTTCCCCCTCCATATAATCAAGTCATAGCAGAGAATGCCTGTATCTGCATACAATCCACATGCATACATTCATTCCCGGTTCATCCCTCTTTTGGGTGACTAGCACCGAGTACAACCCTTGAGCCTTGCTAACTCATGCGAGAAATCGAGAGAGAAAAATTTCTGTTCTTTTCCACAACTATTAAGACTGCGATTCGATGCCACGCGGCACGGGATCCCTACTCGTGGACCGGGATAGGTTTTGGTGTCCCAATTCATTGACAAACCCACGCTACCCCCTGTTTCAGCGGCTCCTATGTGTAATATCCATGAAGGTTTCGAGTCTCGGTCTCTCTTTTATCCCTGGGCGCACAGGCCAAGTCTACCCCTCTAGTTGCATTATATTTGTGCTCTTCTATTGTATAAACGAGGGTGGCCACCCCGGATTTCGAAAATTATTATTCTTGACAAATCTGTGATCATTGACTGTCTTTGCTCTCAGACATATGGAACGCAGAGGTATAACCCTTGGGCCCAAGAAACTTACGACCTCGTTGCAGTCGATGAGCTTCCACTCCGTTGCTTGAAACTGGTGGATCTCTATTTTATTCCCATCCCTTTTCGCCTGTTGTGCCTACTATCTCGTTTTTTTTCTTGATGCCCTCGAATTTGCTGGCAAGGCAGGACCTTGCCGCCGATGGCCGTCCGAAACTGGATCCGGCATTTATTGCCGAAACCAGAGCCCCGTACCTCTTAACTACCCAAGGGATCATGTTTGGTCTTGCATCAGCGGCAGTACTCTTGCGGGTCTACGTCCGGATGTTTATGCTTAGTGGCCTCGGTGTTGATGACTATGTGATGCTTGTCGCCGCTGTATGTGGTTTATTTGATTGACATTTCCCATCTTCCATTTCCCCAAGATATCTTAGATTGCTGTGTCCATATCAGAAATGATGCTAATGTGTATAACCTAGTTATGCTCGGTGGCCACGTTGACAACGTTTGTTGGCGAGACACAAAATGGCCTGGGCCGTCATTTCGCTGCGGTTATGCTAGAACCCGATCTGATGAAACCGTTTGGCCAATACATGTTTTTTAATTCTATATTCCTTGTCGCGGGAATAAGCTTAGTAAAGATATCATTGGGATTTTTCTTACTGAGGGTAGCCCAACAGAGCCGCTGGCGGAAGTTTATCATCTTCATGATCGGTAAGATATGTATTCCATCGTTTATTCTGGGATAACATTACAAGGATTGGAATGGAGAGAGGTGTCACTATTCTAACAGTGGTCATTTAAAAGGGTTCTTGGTTCTATTCACCCTAGCATGTTTAGGGACTCTTATATTCCAATGCCTTCCCGTGTCGGCGGCATGGGATTACGGGTTACGGGATAACGGGAAGACGAAGTGTTTAACGCCGAATACTTACCTGCATATTGGCATCTTCAACAGCTGTAAGATCAGCCCTTATCCCGGCTCCTGCTCTCAAGGACCATGCTAAATTCTTGTCCAAAGCTATTAATATTGCGACGGACATTATATTTGCGACAATCCCTATTCCCATGTTTTTCAGGATTCAGGTGAAAATGCGTCGAAAGGTTATCCTTATTGGTATTCTCGGCTTGGGTTATTTGTGTGTAACTCCCCCGTCCTTTTGGGGTCTTTGAAATGCTAATGAGCCGACAGTGCATGCGCTGCGGCCGTTGCCAAGCTCGTTCTTCAAATCGGAGTCAATCAAAATGAAGATTCAACTTGGTATGGATTGTTCCTTCAGCAATCGGGAAAAGAAAACCTCTCTAACGTATCTTCTAGGGATGCTGACTATTATATATGGAATGGGTCCGTTGTCTCCCCTCTAATCCCCCTCCCGTGTTTTATCTTACCCTTGAGCTTTGAAATTTTGTTGGCAATCCCGTCTAACTTTTGCGAATACTCCACCCTTATAGAGTCGAGTTTTATGTTGGGATTATTACGGCTTGTCTACCAACCTTAAGACCCCTATTTAAATCCCTCCTCGATAGTTCGAAGACCTTGACTGGGCGCCGATCACGTTCCCGCCAGACAAACGGGTATTACGTCCACAACGATTCTAGTCACCCATTAGGTTCGTACAACTCTAAGAACACCCGGGCCGTTCGAGACAAGTACGACGTGCAGGTCAGTTCGAACCGCGACAGATTAGATAGCAACAACCGGGGGAGCGACAATGACTGGGGGCGAGGATATTCACCTGATGAATACATTTTGTCCAAGTCAAATGGAGAAAAAGGATCAACTAGGATTGTTCGAACCACCGAGATTTCGGTTCTCTCCGATCTACCTAGTCACAATCATAGCCCAAGAAGTGATGGCACACTTCGGTTGGCTCCCCAGCACAGGACAATGGACCAGTTTTGAATTTACATTTTGTTTCCCCCTGTTTTCCCTTTCTCTTTCGCGGAAGGAATCGGCGCTTTCTGTGGGCTGCGTTTAAGGTCGGAAAGCCGCGTTAGTGCTCTTGGGGTGTATATATATATAAAATTCACGACGGAAGTCCTGGATTACCGCCATGATTTTACCTAATAGTATCTGGTGTATTTATGGAATGTCCCTATGGTAACATTCTGTTTCTTCTGAGGTCGCGGGAACAGAGTATGAACAGGATATGCCTGGATAGAACAGCCTTAAAGGGATTGCGAACTAATCGACCTTTGCCCCATGGGAGCTTCCATTCGATTTGCTCAGCTTCCAGAGCCAAGTTCCGAGCCCGTCGAAATCCAAACCCGATGGTCAACGCGGAAGCAAGCTCATCGTCAACATCATCCGAATCTCTCGTCCATGCCGAGGATCCAGGATCACTACCCGGCTATCGTTTGCCTTATTTACCCCACCCTTCCTCCAGCCAAGAAATATTGCACCCATGCTTCCCCGGAAAATACCCCGCAAGCTACTCCCCGGTGCAATATATTTTGGTCCTGGATGGCTTGAGCAGTCGAGCATTCGAAACACCCCGAAATATACCGATCAACTCCAGAACCAAAACACACATTGACCTCACATCAAGAATTCGATACATGTTGGACCACATGGAGGGACTCCCGAGTCCTAAGTATAGCGATCGCGAGCTTCCAGAGGACCCTATTGATCGAGCTAATGTCGAACATGTCCTCCGCTACGGCTATGTCATTCTCGAAAACTGCTTCACCGAGAATGAAGCAAATGAGGCAAAGGCTGAAATTGATCGACTGAGCGGCAAGACACCCCATCCAGGCCGCAATGCCTTCGAGGGATTCAAAACAAACCGAATTTATTCCCTGTTGAACAAGTAAGCAGAAGTTCCTCATAGAGAGTGTGTGCCACCAACAGGATTTTTGCCAGACCAGAGGTTTACTCTTCAACGCCACAGAACAAGGGTGTTTGACAAATTCGCTATCCTTCCTCGTGTCCTGGCGCTGAATGATTATTTCCTTGATCCCGGATATAATATAACCTCCTTTCACACAATCCAGATCAACCCTGGGGAACAGAGCCAGGACATGCACCACGGTAGGCCCCCCTGCCATACCGTGTGCATTCATTGACTAGCATCTGTCTTCCTGATGAGCCCCTGATTGAGTTCTTCCAGATGATGCATTCTGCCACATCCCTCGTCCAAGACTGCCATTAGGATCTGCAATTATACTCGGTGCGTGCTTTTAAATCTGCTCCACTCGGACACATCGACCAGGTAAATCCGGGACCGATGTATCATGATCTATCATCACATAGCTAGGGTTCTACATATAGAAACTTACATGTACCGACCATTTCAAAGCTTTTGATGACTTCACCGCCAGCAACGGAGCCACGAGGCTGATACCCGGTAGCCACACATGGGGCGCTGAGGTGAAAGGGAAGTACGAAGATACCATTCCCATGGAATGCTCTTCAGGGAGTGCCGTTTACTTCATTGGAACGATGTGGCACTGCGGCGGAGCCAACAAGTCGAACATGCCGCGAAAGAGTGCGACTGTCCAATACTGTCAACCATATGTACGTCAAGTTCAGGGGTAATCCCCCCTTTCCCCCCCCAAAATCCTAGGGGTACCCTTGAAACCGGCTCGGGAGGATAAGATAATTTAGGCTAATGTAATCCCTTGGGTGTCTATTAGATCCGCCCCATCGAGAATCAAATCCTTGCTGTTGATCCTCGAAAACTACCCGAGATCCCACCTCGCATCGTTGAGATGATGGGATATCGTATCCATCGACCATTTATCGGATATGGTATGTTCCCACAAAGATAGATGCCTTGCTTGCCCATGCAGCTTCCCACACATTCTCTGATGCTTATGGATTATATATGGGAATGTAGCCGACGGTCTGAACCCTCGCAAAGCGGTGGAACGAATGATTTGGTGGTTGCAGAAACCAGTCGACCATTCGCCCCCTACGTTTGCCAGCACGTCGTCCAGTAAATTATGAATGACCAAAACCTTTGTTGTAGCAAACAATCCATTTTTGCTTCTTTGTCCTATTATGAGGCGATTCATGAGTTCATGGATCAACTGCAACTAAGCACTAAATTGCCCCTTATTATGTCGCGGGGAACGAGGCGACGCTCGATTTCAATGATAGGAGCAGATGGATTAGTGGCGTTGTAAAAATTTCTGCTTTTACCTTTTGGAGAGCGACAACTTGTCTAATTACTTCATCCATGACATTAGATAAGTTACTAGTTGGGCTGGTCCGCATCTATAATCCTGGAATTAATATCAAATGATTCTCTTGCATATTATATATAATTCATATTTACATTTCATTTCTAGAGCGAGATGTTCTAAGTAATATACATGTGGTAGTAGATCAATCATGGCCTAAGGACCTCTCCGTATGTTGCTCACCTTGGTCGGGTAATATGGTATCAAATGAGACTATTGGTGTGTATGTACTCAGCAATGCATACGCTACTCCTTCTATCCGGGGAGAAGGAGAGGCTGGGACCGGGGTAACCTGGACAAACTGCCTTAACCCTCGAAGATATTTTGGTTCAACTCCACCCCCATGTCCTTTGCCATGTTTTGCATATGGGCTTCGATCTCATCCTCCATCCCCTGGCCGTAGCCCAGGAGCTGCTTGATTTTGGTCATATAAAACCAAATATCCGAGCTTAACAACACAAGCTTAAAAATTATATGGCGGCCATAATTTTGTACCCTTTGTGTGAGAGGAAGGTCAGGGGACTCGACAAGGGCACGAGACGCCCAGGTCCCAGTAATCTTGATACGGTTGACAGGTGACCCGAGGAACTGATTGTTCGCCTGCACGATACGGAAATTGCGCCCGATGAAGATGAGCTCTCGAGGCCACTTTGTTTCATCCCCAAGAACGTCCCGCGCCGCTTTGCGCATTGCTTGCTGTAGTTCATAATGCCTCTGGGCTTTCTCCTTCTTGCTCAGACCCTCTAAACCTTTAGAAGTCGAAAGATCGCCGCCCTGATATGGCCGCAGTAGTGTAGCCGAAGCGAAGATATCTGTGTTATTAACACCCCACCCTTTCACTATGCTGGTCAAGGATGCATTGTCAAAGGTAAGAAGTGCCTTCCAAAATTCTGCATATTCATGGCGGAATTTGGGCTGCATATGAATATAGAGGCCGTGGTCAATAAGCACAAGTTCAGCTTTGCCGGATGGGCGACGACGGATGAGAACATTTCCGGGATGAGGGTCGCAATGGACCCAACCCCAAAGGAACATCTGCGCAGAAAAGAGGTCGACCATTGTTTCCATGACTTCTTTCAAGGATACCCCTAGGCCTCCACGTCCATTTCTGCCCTTCCAGTAATCGCGATTCGGCTTCAGATACTCATACCTACGACGATCAATAAAGGGCTGGCTTGAAATACCGACACCAGGGCGATCTAGGGGCGTTCCATGGCATCCTGGACTTCCTTCCTGCCAGCCACCTCTCCATGGTCGAGTTAATGCATCTTTGTCCCATAGATTGACCCCCTCGATCCACTCGGCAGTCATAACCCTTCTTGAGCTCAATTCGCGGTAGACCTTGGGGATATATACCCTATCTCTGAGGCGAGGTTCAGAAGCAACGAGTTTTTCCATCCTCTCGGAATTATTGGCTTCGTTCTCAAAATCCGTTTCCAAGTATAGGCGCTCACTAACGAACGGGACGAGGCTGTAAAAAGGAATATCAAAAACTCGGCTGTATATGTATGCTACCACCCTATTCATAGTCGGTTAGCGGAGGGTTAGGAGAGGGATATACCCAACAAAAAGGCAGAACATACTTAAACGCCCATAAATCCCACTTCACCTGCTGGGCAATCTCTTTCTTCTGTATCTTTATGGCAACTTCTCTGCCATCGCGTAATCTTGCCCAATGAACCTGGGCTACACTGGCACTGGCCCTTGCAGAACGCTCCATCACGCCGTTATTTGGGTTTCCGTCGAACGATACACCAAAAACTTCTTCGACTGGGCGACCAAAGTCCTCTTCAATCACGCTCGCCACGTCCTTCCAGTCATTCTGGGGAGCGTCATCGAACATGCGTGAAAACATCTTCTGGAATTCGGGGGGGAGGATGGCCGACTGCATGGCAATGGCCTGGCCAATCTTCAAGTATAAACCGCCATTGGAGCGGAGCAGGTCGGACAGACGTTCCGCACTCCTGGCATGTACTGCAGCGATTGATTTTGCAAAGGGAGGGTTTGGACGAAAATTGATTTTGTAGTCAAGTGCGACGAACACACCGAGTGCGAAAGTGCTCGCTGTGCGGGTTAGGCTTGAGGCGTAGAACTGCCTGTCAACTGTGTAGACAATACCTCCACCGAGAGATATATAAAGGAGTCGGCGGAGCCATTTTAGAGTGCGGGGATATGTTTTAGGCGGGGCTGGCTTGGAGAGCGAGCTCGGCGGAGGCGGAACGAAAGGCTGGAACTGGTGGGAATGTACGGTTCTTCTAAACAAGTGGTTCCGCGGTGAACGGCGCGCAGAGGGAAACGGGCGGCTGTAAGATCGGGGAAAAGCTGTCCTAGACGACATGACCAAAGGAGCGGAAGTTAGAGAAGGGTATTGTGCGGTACAAAGCGCGGCGCGGATGCGCGTTGATACGCAGCCCTGACAGATCATGACATTACCCAGCTGCTGGATTTCATAGCCAACTCCCCTCTTGGTTGAGGCAGAAGCATCCAGAGTTGGCGGAGGTTGTGGTGAAGATTGAAGATTGGATTCCGGTCAGCGTGGTTACGTAAGCCGCGGAACGGCGATGCGCTGACAAAGCAGCCGCTGGCTTCCCCCTATCTGAGACACAAGACACATTCTCCTGATTATTCAAACTAAAACAAGCCGGATGTGAAGGGATATTTTACATGAGCAGCGGAAAAGCCCTATTTCAGTGGGCCTGAAAATAAGCCGGGGGGTATCTTCTATTATTTAGACATTATGTTGAGTTAGGAGGTAATAAAATATACATCACAGTTGCCATCTCAAAGTACTGTTTGGGGTCTTGCTACGCCGCCGGTTTCCGCCCACTTGACCAACTGAAGTTTCGGGTCCGTCATTATCCGCTTCATTTGCCTGAAAAAAGTGTGGCCGCCTTCATCATCGCCAACTTGGCTGTCCTCATCAAGAGCTTCTTCATCTGAGCTTGAAATCGACGACGAGCGCGAAATTTGCATGTATGTTAGTTGTCGTCCGTCCATTGATTTGCGCTCCCGCTGCTCCGTCTTCAGATCATCTAAAAGTTGCGCGTCCTCCTGGCAGTCGAGAGCTGTCACCTCGAGCCCAGGCAGATTCATACTCAGGTATTCTTTAAGCGCGGGGAGACATTCTGCATCTGGCCGATACGTGCCGCTGTTGTTATCAATAATGAGCTCATATACGGTTGGATCACTAGGAGCGGTGGCAGAATCTCCCTGATCTAGTAGTACGTCCTCGTGTATGTCGTCGTCTGTTGGCGGCGAGTGGCAGGGAGACTCGCCCCGTTGGCTCCGATCGTGGCGCAGACGACGTACGAGGAACTCACCGGCATAGGCAACGTGTATGGACAAGTCGCTATGTATCGCATGTTTGCTGAGTAGATCTAAAAAGGCAAATTCCTTTCCCGTTTCAGTGAACCGCCATTGCCCGTCCAAAGTGATCACATAGGTGTATATTCTTCCGCCTTGGTCATAGTGAACGAAATCGAGGAATTGTTGCGTAAGCTCATACGAAGGATCGGGAGACACGCCATAGATAGTCGATTGATCGAAACGGTAGATGCGCGCATGCTGACGGTGGAGAGTGTGGTTGAGAATACGGCCAAGGAGGGTGTGTGAGGTAAACATGCCCGCCACGAAGGGTCTGAATTCGACGTATCGATGATAGAAGGTGCTTGGTACTGGCCCTTTCAACTGTAGCTGGACGGCCTGGAAACTATCGGATGGCATCAACATCTGCTGGGCCGAGGAGGGGGAGTGGAAATATACGTACTTGTATCTGGTTACTGGTCTTTTCCCATCCCGACCAAGAGCTGGATCCTTTGTACCGGTTAGTCTCCCGATCAACGGTGAAAAGTGTTTGCTCCAGTAAAGTGGTCCAACAGTATACATCCTGGCCGCTTCAGCAGCGGGGGTTCTGCCCAGGCATTCTATGCTGATGACAAAAGAAGCATTCAGATGCTTATCCTTTGCGCATGCAACGGCAATAGACCGGACAAAGTAAGCCCTTTTGCTCCCCATGCGTTTCTTCACTCTGTAGGGTCGTTCCATGATCCCAGGCCAGGTCTCGCTGATTGAATTTGCCGTGATAAGGACGTTGCCAAGTCTGTCATCGTGGTCGACCGGGTCCTCGTCATATATGCGGCACTTTAATTTGAATCCGGAGGCGGGGATATTGGCGACTATCCAGTCGCAATCCCAGACAGGGTTGACATCTCTGTGGATGGTCGGAGTGCGCAAAACCAGGTCTGCGGGATCCTGTTTGCTGCGGCGAGGCAGGCCAGTGCTGAGGCGCGCAACAACATAAGGATCGGACGAAAGGGAGGCGAGATCAGCGATGGGGAGATTCGAAGCGCGATGGATAGTGAACTTGAGGGTGAAGCCGAAGGGAGCATCGATATCCTGCGCATTTTTCATCGGGGGGGAGTTAGTGGAGGTTAACTAGAGAGGGGTGGGATATTAAAAATATAATAATAATAAATATATCAACAGGCGGGAGAATGGAGAAGAGGAGAGGAGGAGAGGAAGAATAAATAAAGAAACAATGATACCTACAATAATAATAATGAACAGCTGACCAGCTAATGAATACTCTGCAAATCTTCGCTTTTTGTTGCGATCATCGTGGAACGAAAAAAGATGACGACGTCTGCCAAGCCACATCTCCAGCCATTTTTAGATCTCATCGCCCTACAAGGCAAATATCACAGAACTACGCGGATATCAACCCCGGTCCTCTCGCTGACACAAGATTCAGGATACCAGCAGGGATAGCCCTTTGCCCTTCATATACACCCGCGTCCTGGCGAAATGCCGTTGGGCTATATAATAACAAGCCCGTTCTGCTTGTCCCGTTCCCTGCAAACATGTCTCTTTCTATGTCTCTGCTCTGCCTTGTGGCCCTGCATAGAAGATGTCTGCAATCTGTTACAGAGCTGTTTTCGCCGTGCTTGGAGCTGTCCTCATTCTAGTCCCAAGCAGAGTCTGCTCCCTTGCTCCCTCCGATTCCTGGAGAGATGCCGATATTGGCCAGTCTTCGTATCTGGGGCCTGGCCATGACATGAACCCTGATATCGTCGACAGCGATGCTTTTGTACGGCTGTGGGATGTGGGTTTCAATGCTTCGGAGAAGGTAAAGACCCAATGTCGATTCCGCTACGGGGTTGCCTCTGCGTCCCATTCTAAGCCGTTTCAAAAGTTTTATGCCAAACCACTTGTCTATACCCCCCTTTCAGGCGACGTCCAACTTGTTTTCATCGTATCAACAGACAACATCGTCAGAACCCTGGATGCAAACACCGGGGACCTTATTCACGAACGAGTGGTCGCTGAGCCCCACCCTCAGGATGCCCTCTACTGCACAGAAGTTGCTGAGTCTGTATACCCTGCCATGTCCTTTTCAGCCCATCCTAAATCTGTGCAGGAATATCGGAATTGTTGGAACTCCAACTATTGATCCCCAGACCGATATTGCATACTTCTATGCAAAATCGTATATTCCGTGAGCTCAATCCCTTTCGACCATGCCCTTGGGCTAGGACGTCGGGCAATCTAACCTTTTAGGAATTATCGTCTGAAAAATGAAACCTCGGCCATATTCAATGGCGTATATTACTTCTATGCTATTGATATCACCACCCTTGAAGATTTACCTGGGTTCCCTATTCTCGTTGATGGCATACCAGCTGACAATGACCCACGAAAAATCTTCATTGGAGGAACCATTCTGCAGCGGACGTCGTTGGTACAGGTGGGCGACTTTGTATACGCCGGATTTGGGGGCCTGTGTGATCAGTTCAATTACAGTATGGCAACGACAAGTGTCTGATAACTTTCCCCTGAAATCTAACCCCTGAGTAGCCGGCACAATTCTTGGAGTGGATATAAAATCACAGAAGGCGAGTAAATTTCCATGCCAGTACTAGCAGGATAATGGTAACTAACTAACGTTGCTGACAGGTCGTTTCCAATTTTGCGACACAAGCTGGGCCTGAATCCAATTTTAGCCTTGACTGGACAGCCTGGCATGCAGGCGGCGCCGGGGGGATATGGCAGAGCGGAATGGGTATTGTGAGCGATGGAGATAATATATACTATGTCACGGTATGATCGCCTAGCATAAAGAGAAAGGGGGAAAGACTTGTCGGATTTGGCCCGTCGACATCTAATCTTGCGCCTCATGTGGTCTAGGATAATGGAGGTTCTTCTCCAAATCACACTCGGCCTTCATCGGGGACTTCTTCTCTTGATTTACTATCCGAAACGGCGGTAAAGATGAGCATTTCGTCCACGGGCTCGCTAGAGCTAGTTGATTATTTCCAGCCGTACAACTATTTAGAAGATGAGGGATTTGATCTCGGCTCTGCGGGTTTTACTATTCTCCCTGCTAGCTCTTTTCACACCCCCAACCATCCAGACCTTGCTGTTGTTGCTGGGAAATCGGGAAAAATTTATATCTTGTCGCCTTCCTCTTTGGGCGGGTACGGCAACGGCCCAAACAATACTGATGCTGCTCTTCAGGTTCTTCCACCATTACCACTCCCTGATGGTGGTAGTTTTTCCAACGGTTTTTTTGGCGGAGTTGGAGCATATCCCTTGTCTGGCGATGATGATGTGACCGGAGGGTTCATTTATGCGGCCGCAGTAGCCCAGAACCTTGTTGCTTACGAATTTAGAGTTACTCCGTCTGGCGAAGTTGAATTTGTTCTCGTTGGGAAATCGGTCGAAGTAAGCCTTGATAGGCCGGGCATTGGGATTCCGACGATTACCACAGCCCTGGATTTGGAGAGCGGCAGGGCGAAGACCGAATCTGGAATTGTATGGCTTACAGATCCCACGGCAGGGCTACGTGCCTGGCATGCGATCCCTAGCGAAGAGGGCATCTTACGAAGCATTGGGCTTCCTCCAGTGGGAACTACGAACAAATTCCAGAGGCCCGTGTTTGGAAACAGCAGGGTGTACATCATCAATGGTGAAGGTGAACTGATCTGCTTGGGAGTTAAGTAGATAATAAATACTTTTTTGAGGAGATCATTCCACCTTACCCGAGTGGGATAGCTAGGCGAAACCATAACAGGTATACCGGTAGAGGTCGGGACGGAGGAACCAGGATGACCGCCGGGCCCGCCGTCTATCTTCTCCAATAGTCATGTCCACGTCGACCATGGTGCTGGTGAAGGGCGAGCACTTTTAAATAACCCATTCATATATATACCTAAACGTCTAATAATCCAAAACTATGCAACAGTTTTCTTCATAAAAACGCGGTCCAGTTGCCATACTTTCCCGTTAGGATCGCGGTGTTGAATATCGCCTTCCGAATGTTTCCACACCTTGTACCCGCGTCGTTCATACCAATCATGATTTGATATCTTCTCAAAGTTAGTTCTTTAATCTCCCCTTCATCGATAGGGGTGCAAATACCGTAGGTAGTTCCATCCCACTTTCTGCGCACATTTCCTTTATATTTGGACTTCCGTTTGAAAGAGTATCAAGCGACAGTATCTTTGCACATAATGGCTCTTTGATGGCCTCACTCTCGATAGTGTCCATTGTAGCACGGCCAATCCCACCGCCCTGAAGAGCGCGGGAAATATACAATGCAGTTATGCAGTAAATGCCCATTGACGCGTCTGCCTGGCCTGGAGTTGCATGCTCCGAATCCAGAGAAACGTGACCTACGGGAATGAACGACTGGAGGGTCGGAATCCGTGGTTTACCACCAATGGCCCTCGCCGTGTCAAGAATAGGGGCCGCCTCTCCAGGATACTTAAGCAGGTGCATGTCTAACCTGCTCTCTCTCTCTGGATCGTCCTCCGAAAGAACCTACTTCAGTAGTTAGAATCAGATATCATATGGTCGTCCCACGATTTTGACGATGCTTGGTTCTGGCGAGGCCTGAAAGCAAAATTGGACTGGAAGATTTATTGGGAAGAATGAGAACCCAACTCACAACCCACTGAAGAGCCATCTTTCCCTCCCTCTGCAACACCATCCAGTCCTCGATACAGTCCTCCTTCCAGCCGCAAGCAAGACGCTGCTGAAACATTCGTTCGGTATGGGCTGGAGACTCTGGGTCCCAGGCAATCAAGCTGACCTTGGGCCGAGCTGGTGCCTTTCCTGGCATGGCCTCTGACGAGGGCATTTCAAGTTCTTTAGCAGGGCTGTGCATACCAAGCTGAAACACAGCAGCAGCAATGAGATGCGAGTTCACGGTGGTGCAAAATGTATAGGAAGCTCTGTAAGAGATGAAGATGAATCATTGTTACTGAGTGACTGTCTTGGGAGGGGGAAAACATATAATAATTAGCAAGCATGGGCTGTATTTTCTTCACTCACACTTTTGCCTGGGGATTGTGCCCTCAATCGACAAACTTGACGCCCTATGATTGATGCGGCTTGGGATATGCAGTTGATCGCCGTTAAATACTGGTACGGCACGTGGGGGTGGTGTTACGGTAGTGTATTTTACGGGCGTATTGAAATTTAAAAGCGGCTGGCTTAGAGCAGCGATGACGCTAGGCCTGTTTGGGGTCTTGGCGCAGGGTCATCTCCGCCGCCTGCTGTTTTCGGATTGGCGTGCAAACATCCGCCCGCTGAAACATCCATCGCCTGCGGACGTTGACGACGAATCTCTCGGCCTCAACGTTGCTCTCCAACCCCCCGTCATGGCATGCTCCCATTCCTACGCACCACAGTTCATTACCCGTATCTTCCTTCTTCATGAATCATAGCATCGCATGTTCTCAAGCCGCCGTCTTTCATCCTCAAACTCCTAGGCGCCAGAGCCGAGCTTGTCCCCGCCTTGTTGTTAACCAAACCCCCCTCCCAGACGGAACCGCTCTATCCTATGCAGTTTCGCTGTGTTATATGCAGCAACCTACCTATCCGTTTGAATGGCAAACCCCCCATAAATGATACAACATGGGGAATATAAGCAGCAGGCCTGATGACCCAAGCGCCCTCTATCTCAAAGACCAGGGAAAGCGTAAGTGTCCGTTTCGGAGCTCCGGAATCCCATGCCTTTTGTTTCTTGGTGTGTTTGGACTATGGTCATTAACTTATTTTCTTGATGTGCCTCCAGTGGCATTTACATCTCTCATAATCAGCAACTCCCGTGGAAATATTCTGTTGAATGTTGCTCCAAATTCATTCCCCTCTACAAGGATCGCGGCGCGGAGAGAGTCGGGCGACGATAAGCCCATCGAATATATACAGGTTAATCGCAACCATGGCCCTTTCGCTCTCTTATATCCTTGTTCGCAAGGCTAATTAATTCTGGCTGGCTTTTAGGATCCCGAGTCTCCGCAAACCGGCGTACCTTCATTCCTTCTGAAACTGAATAACGACGACGAACTCGATTTTCGCTTCAATTTTCTTATCCGCCAGGGTCAGGCGAGGCAGGCCGCTACCTCGACCACAAATGGCGTTGCGAGTTCCTTACCCGAGGCCATCGACACTGTCCTCACTGGCCTCACATTTGCCCACGCATCAAATTCGAAGGATCTAGATAACCTTGTCACCAGAGAGTTCCATGCCAATCCAAACCTACAAAACAATTCAAACGTCCAACATGTGGGGAATTTTTCAACATCGGGTAACCCATCTATTCAGTTTGAGTGGACATGGAGATGGAAGCCTCCCAGACAAGCAGAAGACAGAGGTGGGGGCTGGCGCAACTGCTGTAGCTTCCTCGACTACGATCAGAGAACCAATCGACTCAACACCCTTGCAACCTTTTCCTTCTGGGTCCAGAATACCGCCTACACTTTGTCGAGCCCCCAGATCCCATCTTCTCCTGGATTCGATCTGACCGTTCCTCCTCGTTATCGAATACCCTCTTCTCAGTCTGTTCAGTCCCGAATGAGCGAGGTGGAAGTCGCAGGTGATCTACAAGCGCCTCCAACCCCTCCTGAGGGCGGTGACAATGCCCCTCCACCGCCGTCTGGAACAGCCCCAACTTCCGTCAAGGTAGACGTCACATGCCAACGCCCTGGTGAGGATATGAGTGCCGTTGAGGATGGACCCCTATTCCGCGCCACCATGAAGGCACTCGAACAGAAAACCGGTAACATGAGGACCAAGATGAAGAAAGTCTTAAAAAGGGCCGAGGCAGCGCATCAAGCGCAGACTGCCTGCAACGATTCCGTTGGCGCTTTTATTACTGCTCTCAACGAAGCATCAGTATCCAACGCCAACGCCATCCAACCTGCTTTGGAACATTACTTTGAACGCATCGCTCGGGAAATTCTACAGTATGAGCAACAAAATACAGTGCATCTCCAAAAACTAATAATCGAACCGCTCTCGAAATTATATAATTATGATATCAAACAGGCCGAAGCAAAGAAAAAGGATTTTGAGGAGGAAAGCAGAGATTATTACGCCTACGTGGGAAGGTATCTAGGTCAGCGACAGGATTCCCTGAAGGAAAAAAAGAGAGCAGAGAGCGATTCCAAGTACCAAACAAAGAGAAGAAATTTCGAACTGAAGCGCTTTGATTACTCCTCGTTTATGCAGGACCTTCATGGAGGAAGAAAGGAACAAGAGGTCCTGTCACACTTGACAAAGTATGCTGATACCCAAGCAAGGAGTTACTTGTCCGCCGCAAAGAAAATAGAGGAGATGGTTCCGCAACTCCAAGCCCTGATAGACGAAGTTTCAGATGCCGATAAAGAGTTTCAATTTCAGCGCACTGAGAGGGAGGAAAAGCGAAGGGCTTTGGAAAAGAGTACAAAGAAGTACATCGAACCCGGATCCGTACCAAACACCGCTGGTTCGGCACCCGCACCGACGCCAGGACAGCCAAACGTCACGTACACATCTGACACCGAGCTCGGCCGTGCAGATAGTACTGGATCGCAAATGAAACCAGTCACAAGTAACAGCTCAGTACTGTCCTCATCTCCGAACGCTCCAGTTCTCGTCTCCCCAGCTGCGCCAGCGCCGGCAGGAGTACCCCCCACCGTATACGGGCAAAATCGATTCAAAGGCATTCGGGATTTGGAGGACCGCGACCTATCCAGCACGTCTGCCGAAATGCTCAATGTTCAGCATAGGAAGGAGGGTCTTTTATGGGCGCTATCTCGTCCGGGCTCTCATATAGATCCGAAGGGGATCAACAAACAAGCCTGGCATAAGTAAGACCGTTTATCCATGCCCTTTTTCTAGGTTTCAACAATCTCTTTGATAGCTGCCACACTGCTGGGGAATGGTTTCCATCATTTGGAGTTGAACGCATAGCTGATTATTCATCTCGCAGGTTTTGGATAGTTTTGGACCAAGGAAAGCTTTCTGAGTATAGCAACTGGAAGCAGAAACTGGATCTACACATGGACCCGATAGACTTACGCATGGCATCTGTTCGAGAAGCTCGTAACGCAGAAAGACGCTTCTGCTTTGAGGTAATTACTCCACATTATAAGAGGATATACCAGGCGACCTCAGAGGAAGATATGAATACGTGGATTGTCGCTATCAATAACGCCCTCCAAAGCGCGGTGGAAGGCAGAACGGTTCCACCCATAACTCTCCAGCAATCCGCGTCCGATATAACCACCCATCGTGATATTGGGTCCGTTTTAACTGGAAAGAGTTCTTCATACTCCGGCCAGCATGGATACTCCGGTTCCTCAAATGTCGGTGTGAATCGTCGAACAACAGTTGGTGCCCGGCCTAGTTATGTCCGAAGCGACAGCAACAGTTACGAGGAAAATCCGTCGAAGCTTTTACAGACAATCCGCGACGCCGACCAAGGCAATAGATGGTGTGCTGATTGTGGATCGCTCTCGAAAGTTGAATGGGTCTCAATCAATCTCGGCATCGTCCTTTGCATTGAATGCAGTGGGATTCACCGCTCGCTGGGCACGCATATATCCAAAATTCGTTCACTAACCCTTGATATCCATTCTTTTTCCAATGATATTGTTGAGATACTCTTACAAGTTGGCAATCGCGTCAGCAACATGGTTTGGGAGTCACGTTTGGATCAGGGGCTCAAGCCCACAGCACAGTCAACCAGGGATCACAGATTAAAGTTTATTACGGCAAAGTATACCGAAAGGGCTTACATTCAGCCCTTATCGACGACCCTTTCTCGATATGCGACGCCTGACGAGACGCTTATTTCCTCGATCAAAAGAAATGACATCCAGGGTGTGTTATATGGAATTGCTCTTCGAGCCAATCTCAATGCAACCGACCGTTCCCGTGGTACGCATGCTGTCTTTTTGGCCCTTGCGGCGACAGATCCGGCCTCTCCAGATTCATCCGCACAGTCAGCGACAAACTCAAGGCCAACTAGCATAGCTTCCGCCGAAAAGCCTGTGGCATTCCCAATTGCCGAGCTTCTTGTCCAAAATGGGGCCGAAATTCCACATGAAATGCCGAGAATCCCTCTATCGCCTGCAGCGCAGCTATATGTCAATCAGCGGATGGCTAAAGCGGTGGGAGGTACTGGTACCTTTGCTAGATCCGCTGCTTCCTCTGCGGGAGGTCCTGGCGCTGACACAGTCAGCGCATTGCCCCATATCCGCAACACCGGTGTTGTTATTGGCGGCGAGAACCTCTCCTCTACAGGGCCAGTTTCCTCTCATGCGCTCCCAGGATTAGACAGCAAGGAGCGAGAAAGATTACAGAAGCGAGGAAGTGCCGGGGCTCGATTTGCCGGAAAGGTCGCGTCATTGGGATCTGATCGATAGCTCCCTTGGTTGTTTTCCCTTTCATGACCTATATTGATTTACTAAGTTGGAATATACCCCTCGATTTGTATAGCACTCTACGTGTTGGCTTGTGCTATCGGTGACGAACATAGCCGATGAAATTTCCCGGTGTTAGGTTGGGGGCGGATTAGCCCTTCGGTTCCGTACTGATGGGTGATATGAGACGCTCGCCCTTAAAGCTGGCTGGCTACAACGAGGCCTTCCTCGACTGGCTAGAGCTGTGACGATGACTCCTGAAGAAGGCGTTTATTGATATATACTGGAGGTGGACTTTCTCCTAAATGGCTTTGTAATTGTGTGTCCTATTACCCTTTCTCTCTTCCTTTTTGCTGCCTGGAGTCAAGTGTACGATGAAGACTATCGATTACCTGGTTTCGCGATGCCTGCCTGTATTGGTTGTTCCCCTATCCCTTACGACCAGAGTCCGATGCCGACACTTGGATTTTCATGTATCTCTTCTCGTGGCGCGGACATTCTTTCCTAACATCGCTTGTTACCTCGATGATACTTAATGATAATATGATATGATTATGCCAACTAGACAGTCTGTGTGAGCTTGAAAGTGGAGCCGAACCGAAATCGGGGTTTTGATGGTGTCAATTCATACTTGGCATTGCGGCCCGGGTCAAGCGATATTCACTTCGAGGACTGTAACTATACTCGGCACAGATCTGATGTGTAGTTTTGTTCGATGACAGTTCAGAGCGCCCTATCTTCATATCCTCTCATTTAATTCTCCACCCTGAAGGATTGGAGAATTTGACTCGATAGCGGGATGACCAAGGCCTTGCTGACGAGTTAGTTATCCTTGACACAACGCCACTAGCGCCGGAGCTGTTCTGGCTTTCCATTCGGCTTGCTTTTGAGTCCATCGCCGATCTAGTTCTTTGCCACCCACCACCAGCCAAGTTGCTGCTTCATGCAAATAACTTGGATGTTTCCGCCATTTTTCGTATCCAACTTCGCAATAATGGCCACCGTGCCCACTCACCGATTGTATCCCTGCTGGCTGGACCCTAGACAAGCACCAGTCCTCCAGCTCACCGCCAGCCACCCTCCTGACCGATTCCTTGTGGAGAGAGATACGATTAGAATGGGCGGCAGCTAATCCATATTTTGGTGGATAGACCCCTGGATAGCTGGAATCCTCGCGCCTGTGGGCAACTCTGGCTTCGTAATAGCTGTGAGGCGAGGCATGGATGGTTGCTGATGCCCTTCAAGTGTCTATCTTGGCCTGACTTTGCATGTTCTGGACAAAAGTCAACAACCTTGGTTGTATATTGCTGGCCTGGTCATCAGTGCTCTCTTCTCCCCAGATTCTTGCAGCCGCCATATTCCTTTTTCCTCCCGGAAATGATTTGGCGTTAGAGTTGTCGCGTTTTACAAGTTTGCGCCACTGCCACTGCCATCATATATTTATCATCATCTTTGCATATCTTAAAGGCCGGAGCCTTTAATCTTTCCCGCTCTCTTTGACTACGGTTCCTCACACTTTTTTGATCCCTGCTGGTTTACACTCTGTCTGTGCCATCTTCTAAACCAAATAACCCAAACCCGGCAGGATAGTCTGTCGGTAAAGCTTGTATTATCAAGTTTGCTCAAAGGTTCGATAGAACTTCGTCTTTTTACTTCATTATCCTTCCAACAATTTGGATTTAGCTACGCATCCAGCTATCCAGATACATCCCTGCAGCATCAGAAATAACAAATCAATAGGTTGGCGCTGCTTCCTCAGTAGTCTGAGGAGAAACGAAGCCATCTTTATATTAGGATACGATATAGTTTGACAAATTCCTAGATCATATTTGGCTAACTTGACTTATTATTCCTTAGGACGGATAGAGATGACCCATCCTACTAGTCCCTGGAGTCGAGCAGACAGTGAGCAACATATTTCAAGATCGAGTGCAGGGGATGTAGATCTAATGCCCAACGCCGGGAACTTGGCCATTCAGCATAGCTTCTACTCGGTTCCGCCGTCATTTATACATCCTACCGGGCCTTTGTATCTACAACGTCGGATGCCACCCGGCAATGTGTATGATATGTGGAATCTTGGTCGATACCGCGCGACCTACAACTACTGCGGGCCTTATCCCTATGTACCCAATATACCAACAAACCAATCTACCTTCCAGCAGGTGTCGTTCCAGCAGCAGGGGTCTCCCTCATCTACTCACCCAGCTTATCACGAGGCGCTGGTCTTTCAATTCCCAAGATATCAACATGTCCCTTCCGAATCCATCTATATCGGTCAAAATGTCCACGGGAACCCAATGCCACCTTACGTCCACAACATTGAGGCTACAGGTCACCTCCGCATTGTCCCTGAATCAACATCCCAGACGATGCCTGCTGCAAATTACACCATTGTTGACGGCTCTATTTCAACTGGTCTGGGGAGTCAGTTTACGGGGCAGCTAGGGAGAAAACACCGTGAGTTATGGCCCCGCGACGGTAAAAGAGGGATGTTGCTTAGCACTTAAGGGCTCATATATCTTCGGGATTTAGTTGCGCCAGCTATCACTGAACAACCAAGTCCTCGAGGGCCCCCAAGGAAACCGAAGCAGTCAGGGCATGCCTTGTGGGTAGGGAACCTCCCATCCCGTGCCAGCATTGTTGATCTCAAGGACCACTTTTCCCGAGATGCCGCTGAGGAAATCGAGAGCGTATTTTTGATATCAAACAGCAACTGTGCTTTCGTGAACTATAAAACAGAGATAGCGTGTGTTTCTGCGCTGGCCAGGTTCCACGATTCAAGATTCCAGGGGGTTAGATTGGTTTGCAGACTGCGTCGAACTGGTTCCGGCGACGGCCATAAAACCTTGTCTCCATTGTCAGGGGCACCTCAAGAAAATATCACGGGAGAGGCGGACGCAGATATGGATTTGGACAATAACAAGGATCAAGCCCGTGAGCCCTCGACTGCTACGGTCCCTGAACGGTTTTTTATAGTGAAGAGTCTGACTATTGAGGATATCGAGCGGAGTCGAGTCAGCGGGGTTTGGGCCACTCAGAAACATAACGAGGCGACGCTGAATCATGCATATGAGGTGGGAGACCCCGACCTCCCAAAACCAGACCTGGTTCAGCATGTGAAGTACTAGGGTTTAATAGGCCACTTGCTAACTGCTTTCGCAATAGTCTTCAAAAGCCGTATATTTGATATTCTCGGCCAATAAATCCGGGGAATATTTTGGCTATGCCCGAATGGTTTCACCCATCCCCCCTGGCGATACGAACCCCCCTCAAGATATGCAAGAAAGCAACATGGTGATGAGTTCGGAATCGCCCATCACTATTGCAACGCCGGCCACAGAAGCCGCACCAGCGGGCGTCATCTTCGAAGACCGAGCCAGAGGCACAATATTTTGGGAAAGTGATCGCGATGAAAACACAGAAACAGCGGACACGGACAAAGGTGCTGGGACAGAGGTTGATGACAAGCCAATCGACCAGCCTTTCGGGAGACCCTTCAGTGTGGAGTGGCTATCCTGGCAACGGCTTCCATTCCATCGCACGCGGGGGCTCCGGAACCCTTGGAATGCAAACAAGGAGGTGAAAATTGCCAGAGATGGAACGGAGCTTGAGCCAACTGTTGGTAGAAGCTTGATCGAGCTATTCAGTTTGACCCCGCAGACAGTGATGGGGTACAGGTAGTCGGGTGGTCGGCCGTCATGTAGCATTTGCTGGTGATGGATATTTTAGAGCTTGCTTTGCATCTAAGGGGCTACGTGGGTGGGGTACCTGTATTCAGGGGTTGGGATGGCGTTAAATGTCCGTCAGAATGGCTAACCAGACTGGTGGGGGTGTGGAGCGATTAGATGGGCTGATTCTATAAGTATATATCGCTTCCCTCCCTTTGCCTCTAGCCGCGAGCCCCTGAATCCGTATCGTGTTATGTGTGAATGTTGAAAACTTGACTAGAACGCCCAACTGCCACTGCAACTCAATTGGTGTACATATATACATAACCGTCGGATGATGGACTGATATTAGGGATAAGAGAGAAAAAATGCCGAATATTATTAAAAAAGAACTGGGATCAAGTGGATGGATAGATATAGAAAAAATTTGTCAAATGGCGTTCTTAATTGATACGTTTATGATTGCTATACAGAAAGCGAAGTATGGGCATAAAAATATTTATCATGAATAATTATCGCTATTGAGGGGAATCATCTCGGCGAAACATGATGTCCGTACGCAAGGTATATTTGGTGCCTTGCAAAACTTCTTCTCCGGAATGGAGCAGGCCTTTGTGCTGGAAGATCAAGACGGAGCCCGTTTTGGGGTAGAAGGCAAAGGAGCCCTCATTATCCGAGTTCCATGGAGGATAGAAGGTGGTTGCGCCGCCTCGAAGTGGCCTCGAATTAAGTTCATCCTTCTCGACGGTGCCTTGGTACACGTCGGGGGATAGTTTGGATGACTTCTGCTCACCCGGTTCACCATTCAGGTACAGGTGAACGGTGAAGAAGGAAATTTCCTCGCCGGAAGGAGTCACATAACAGCCATCGGTATGCTGGTGAAAGTATTCGCCGCCATGATATCGCAGGAAGCGAAGACGCTCGTTCAGTCTCGAGAGACGCCACGTCTCGCCTCGTTTGGCGGGCCCAGGACCGGTGACGTGCGGGACATCTCGGAGAATCTCGACAGGGTCTTTGATAAAGGGTAGGATGCGAGAAAGAATGCGATCGGCCAGCCAGGGGGTATCCCATATGATACGGGAGCAGCTCCGGGCGTCAGGGATGAACTTCTGCATTCCACCGCCCACATTGACCAGAGCAACCTCCCAGTTGGGGGTTGTGTTTTGCTCTGAGAGGGTGGACTGTTCGGCAGCGTGGATGAGGAGGTTGCATTCTTCTTCGGTGAGAAGATCATCTACCACGGCAGCATAGTGATTTTTGTATTCTGGAAGCGGGTCGTTGGTCTTGGTGAAGTCGATGCGGTGGAACGAGGCGTTTTGGGGAGGGGATGCGAGGAAGTCTTCGGGCACGCAACCCGGCTTCTCGAAGGTTAAAGTAGCCATGGTGAAGATGCGACCTGGGAATGGGGGTAGAGGTATATTAATGTATTAGTTGGATTTTGGGATGGTTGCAGAACGGTATCCGGGAAATTCTGGTCTCTATTTATATATACTCTGGAGAGGATGGAGGGGCTGCAATTCAGGCAACCGTTGCGGGTGGTACTATGACTCCGCCTCCTAAGGCAGTGTCTGTGGGCCTGTTGGACGGGTCTTCAGGATTGGCCCCAGAAGGAATACAGCAAAGCGGAGGGGATGCTTGGGCCGAGAGTAGAGCGTGTTTCTGGCTTCATTTTGTTCCAAGTTTTCTATATCACCAACCCCTGAATACGAAAAAGAAACTCGTGGTGGATGGCCATGCGATGACTAATCGTCAAATACCATACCGTACGGTACGGTACCCGATACGGGAGGCTTCCCCACCCCGGGTGGGTCCAGTCCGGGGAAAAATACCGCTAGCGGGCTGTGTCATGGCGCGTAACGGTGTGTAATGCTTACTCACAGCTCCAACCTCCTCGACTTCATCCTCGACTTCGACTTCGACTTCATCTTCAACTTCATCTTCTTCTTCATCTTCGGTTCTTCTTCTCCTGTCCATTCTATTTCTTCTTCTGTTTTCCTTCTCTCAGTGTCTTCTTTGCTTCCGCTTCTTGTCTCTGTGCTAGCGTCTATTTCTGCCCTCCGCATTCCCAAGGTTCATGCAAACAAAGCCTCCAAACCCTCCCGCTGCTTGACCCCGCTGTCTTGCCACTCCATTCCTTGCTCAACCAAGCATTATCTCCAGCTCTTCACCTACGCCCCCAGGACTCTGTGCTTTTCTTTCCCCTCGTCTTCCCGAGCGGGAGTCACGCCCAGTCATGTAATTAATTCTACTCGAATCCCTCGTCGAGATCCTTAGTTTCAACACTGCTTCTGCGGCCACTCTCTCTGCAATCGACACAGCAAACCCATATATCTCTTTGCTATTGCGTTATCTGCAATCCGCTGCTGGTGTCCGACGACGACGACCGCTACCCCGCCTGGAAGTGACAGCTCGACAGGGTACATATCCAACATTTCTACCTGTTGCTCCACTGCTCAATTGACATGTCCCAACCGCCCTCAAATACCCCGCCCTCTGCTACTGCGCCTGGGCCTGCGCCTTCACGGAGCCGCCGTGCTTCCATTGCCTCTGGCACCTCGTTTTCGGAGCTCTTCTCGAGAGCTGGCAACGTTGGCCCTCCCCCTCCCCCACCAGCCAGTGCCAGGAATGGCCGCGACCCAATCATGTCCGCCGCAACCTCCCAAGCACAGCAGCGCCGTCGCATGTCCATTACCACTCTAGGCCTCTCGGGCTCACCAACTCAGCCATCGCCATTTGGGAACCAGAATGCCCGTCGCGGAAGCGTCTCGAGCTCCGTCATGTCCGGCTCGCCTAGCGGGGAAAATGCTGTTGTCGAAGAAAACGATACCGACACCCCAATGACCTCCCCTACCACCCCATTCGCTCGCCGTGTCTCGTTTGGTGCCCAAGCATTCCGTGACCGTGTTGGAAGTGTTGGTACAAATGGTAGATATTCCTCTGGAATTCCTACAGCAACCTTGCATCGATCACTATCCACCACCAGCTCTTCCTCTGCAAGCAGTTCTGTTGTGCCTGCTGCAAGTACGCATAAAAACCATCCCCAGAATAATAAGTCTAACTATTCTTCTTGGCGTCCAATAGGAGAAGGCTTCAACTGGCCAGAAGCTCTTCGAACTAGGGCCGAGCGTGCTCCGTCTATCGGTAGTTTCTCTGCAGGTTCCCCGACGGCACCCCAAGGTCTGTCGTCTACTGTTGCCAGCACAAAGCCGGCGCATCACCAGCGAGCGGCTTCAGTTGCGACTATGGAGCAGCCTCCCCAAGAACCTCGGGCACAACAGAAACCGCAGCAGCCCAAAGCAAAGCCGAAACCCGACTATTTTCAAGAGAAAATTTTGAGGGCGGACTTCATGGATTAAGGTTTACTTCTTACCTTCCTGCCTCTGTTTTTTCTTGCTGTTCTTTCCTGCCTTCCGCCGAGCCGGGAAAGGAAAAGGATTCACGAAAAAAGAAAGAAGGAAATGAAGCTTTACCCCTACGCTCGCATCGTTGGCGATTCTGGCGGAATTCCTTTTTGCCTTACTTCTCCAGTTTACGGGCGACACCAGGCTGACTAGATCACCGAAGAAGTGCAATTATGCCGCTTTGCGATCTACGGTTGTCGATGCGGTAGTTGAATAGTATGGCCAATACGAGGTCTTGAGCCAACTTCGTTGCCTCCAGGTGGACATTTCTTTGAAATTACCGGCTGTCTTACACTTGCAGCTTGTGCGGTATTTTTGACATGATGTTTCCTTATTTCATACTTCATACTTCATATTTCATATTTCATATTCTCTCTTATTGAATCTGACAATGTCGAGCGTCAAACATGTCTTATTTCCTATTTTTGCCGCCGAGTAACGTGGCCGGCCTTGTTTCTCTCATCTTACTTACGATGGCCCATGGCGTGCTGGGAGTTTTGGGGTTTCTGGTGGTTGAGCGGAGTTGAAACGTCTTGTGTTTTTCGACCTTGCTATCGTCTTCCTTCCCCCCTGAACCTAGGCGGATCTATTTATCGGTTACTGTTCTATCAAAAGAATAACCAGTTGGTCGGGATGATATTTACATCCACCACTCCATTCACTATTCTTCTTCTTTTTAGCTCAGATATCCTAGTAGTCAACTATTTCTACTCTACTTAAAGTAGAAACCATCCCTAATCCTATCTTCCATTAGGGGTATTCTCCACCACATGTTATACATCAGACATGGATTGAATTATAGCCAGACCGTAATCTGGGCGGCGCCTATCATTAGAGGAAGAAGCTACATATATCTACCTTTTAGGACTTGTAAGTATGTATGCTGAAAATAAGACACTGTTATTATTACCACAGGGTATATATAAAACATGCGATCGATGGTTTAATCGACTCAAAAGAAAAAGAAAAGAAAAGGATATAATCAAACTATGCATGCGTACCAGTTCCATCCAGCGGCCCAGAGCCTCGGGGACTTGGCTGGAGAGAATAGGAAAAACAAGGTGATTGAACTCAAGAGCACAACCATGGAATGCTCGCCACATTCACCATTCCCGAACAGAGCGAACGACAGCCACCAGATACCAACACATTCTTTAATACGGAATATTGTTGGTCAAAAGCTGGAACTGATCGTATCCCTTGGTAGACATGCTCATATAGCTCTTCCGCACCAATTCCCGCATGTAATCCGCCGCCTCCCGTTCGGTCTTTTCGAGCACGAATCTGTCTCGGAAATTCTTGAGCGTGTCTGGTTTGAAGCAGGGCAGGCCGCTGTCAAGCATCAGCGTCACAATGTTTGCGAGTTTGGTTGTATATGGTCTCGATGCGAGGAAGGCCTTCACGACGAGTGATTCAAACCAGCGGTAAGATTGGGAGTTCGTCGGATTGTGGCTGTTTCCAGGGAGAGACAAGCCGCCCCCAGACGATGGAGAACCACCAGCGCCAGAGTGGGCGCCTTGCCCCCCTATCACAGCGACCATCTCGGATGTCAGTTTGAAAGGTGCCCGCTCGAACCGGACACCTCCTGGGGCGATATCGAAGCAGAATCCAAAATCAATGTGTATTATATGGCCGGCTTCGTCGATCATGATGTTTCCGTTATGTCGATCCTTGAACTGGAGGAGGTATGAAATAACCGAATATGCAGCCATGCTCTTAACGAAGTTATTCCTAGCTTCCTGGAAACGCGTAGATTCTTCACCCCCATATTTGGAAGTGAAATAATCGTAGAGGCCGTTAACCGCCTCGCGACCAAGCATATCGCGCGAAATAGAATTTGGAAGCACATCAATCACGCCGCACCCAGGCGCTGTGGCAGTCACACGGTACGGATACACAAAGACGTCCAGGCCCACGCTTGTGAAAATGCCACGGAAGGCTGCAATCATCTGCAATGCGAGCACATCTTGGCGACAGTCATCGCCGACCTTGAAGATCGCTGACTGCCAAACCTCGTACGTTGTTTCTGATCCCTGAGAATTGGTGGACTGTAACGCGGATTCATCGGCATTTTGTCCAGCATGCGAGTGGTTCTCCACGATGGCTCCATTTCCATTGCCATTCTCCTCATTCTTTTTGGTCTTCCTGATCCGGAATGTCGCCATGTAAGGGGCTTTCGCGTGACTTTGCAAAGGTTTGCCGGATTTGCGGTCAATTCCTACCACGATACCATCTGGATTACTCGGAAGATAAACGCCAACCTCAACCTTGATCTGCCGCAACTCTTCTTCGATTTTTTGCTTTTTCTCCGGCTTACTCCGTTTTATATAGGGTCGCAATTTCCCGGAGATTCCTGTGATTTCGTTGAAAAAAGAAAATTCTTTCTCGTAGAAATTGCGGTCGGCTTCTGAGAAGTGGCTGATCAACTTGTCCAAAAACCGATCCAATACAGGTTTTACAGGATCAGGCTGTGAATGGGTTAGCGCATTCTTCCTATATTGCAAGAAAAGTAGCGTGGAAAATGAGATGGGTCCATACAATCTGAGAATCTTCATCTTTGTAAGCATTGGCTTTCATATTCCAGATCACCTGGTGGGCAAACAGCTGCGACAGCTGCGCTGTCTCGAAGATATAGCGTTCAACATAACCCAAGGCGTCATACCGCAAGGCTTGCACAAGTTGTGGGACGTAGAAAAAGCTGACGTCGACAGCATGGCTTTCCAAGGCGCGCATGGCATATTGTAGAATAAATGGATGGTTTCCGTAGGCTGGCAAGAAATATGTCACGGCCGTAATGGGATTAACAGGAGCCCAGTAGAGAAGATACTGACCAGTCGATTAGCGCCACCAGAGAAGAATGCTGATAGAAATACGTACCTTGAGCTGGAATGACACATCTTGGGGTAACTCTGACCCGAAAAGTAGCTCCAAGCTGTCTGGGTCATCGATACACTTCTCGGGAAAGTTGAGCAATAACCAGCGTGCGTCATTTCGGAGCTTCGCCGACGGGAATCGCGCAGCGAGCTGTAATGCTAAACCAGGATTTTCAGCCCACGCCAACCGTAGAAGGGAGCAAACAGCCTATATGTATGTTAGAGCTCGTTTGTCAAAGAATTATGGGTGGAAATGACATACATCGGGGTGGGTATGTTTTCCTGCACCTGGGGAGAGATAGTGCTTTTTTTCGTGCTCCAACGGAAATAGCCACACCCGTAACCGGAATCGTTCGTTCTCAACTAAGATCCGTACGAGCTCTTGTTTAGCTTGGAGCGACTTCCGTGACCCTGATGCGCCGGTGCCTATCCAAGATGTGCTGTTTAACAGATTTTCAATGTCGTGGAGCACTTTATCCTCAGCTTTCAACTGAAGCCGGTTTCCTCCCAATGACCACCTACATAAAAGTAAGAACAAATCTGATCAAATGTTTCTAAAGCTTCACAACAAAAGGGAAATATTCTTACTTTGGAGGATGACTGAACCAACTTAAAGCTGCGGATAGAATTTGATCTTTCAACTTCCATAACCCAACCTTGGTCTGTGACGTGCAGAATCGGAGTACTTTCAAGCCGAATAAAATAACGTGGAAATGGATTTCGCGAGCGAGTGGATGTCCATTGGTATCGCTAAGCCCAATTAAGGTAGCACTGACCAGGCGGCTGAATATACGCTGAGTGTGGCAACTCCCCAGTCTGGTGGCGCTGAAATGACTTTCGAAGAATTGCAAGATACGAAAATGAGGGGATATGATATTCTGCGCCTTTTGTTGTCTTTTAAGAATGACAGCTTTATCCGATGGCGAAAACTCAGTTCGCGACATGAACGGGTCAATATATCTGGATGGATGGTGAGACAATGCAAATGTGAAGGATCGACAAGGTTAAACGTACTTGAAATTAGGGTCGAATATCCCCTGCTTCCTATGGATTGTTCGTTCCCATGCTTGCGCAACCTCTGATAGGATTCTCGGTTCTGTTTGGGGATTTTCGTGAATAACTCCCAGCCAAAGCGAGATGCCCATCTTGATTGACTCTCTCGTAAACAGCTGGAACGGTATATTGACAAGGTGGGATATAATTGACGTTGGTGATTCGCTCAAGCTACAAATCAACGCAGCGGCTCTTCGAAGGAGGTTTCGAGATGTTTCCAAGGGGACAGTTTGACCCTCAGCTATCCGGCGTTCCAATTCAAGCAGCATTGACTGGGTATCATGAACGGCATTCATGTAGTTTGAGCAAACCTGTTCACCTTTATGATCTAAAAACACAATTAGTATTTGTATATAGATGAAGATGGATCGACCAAATGGCTACCTTGATTAGAAATCTGCCATCCCTCATGCCTTAGAGGGGGAGCTTCCGAATAGCGATACTCCTGACGAGTCGTGTATTGTGCGATGAAATCAGAGGCCACATTGACAATGGAGCTGTTGTGGCTCTCAATGGAACCTAGGGAAAGTGAGCACATGTCACATAAAAATGGGGATTGAAACTAGGTTTACCCAATCTTTGATCACTCGATGGAATGGCAGAACCCATTTCTAGCGCGAATGAACGACCCATGGCAATATGACCGTAGGCGCCATCATCTTCGTAATCAGAAAGATAGGTCTGAAGTGTGTTAGTAATATTAGCTGATAGTTCTTGGGATTAATGACCATACCTGGAGCAATCCTTTGACATCCAATGGCGCAATGTTCATGACAGTCGATACCCATGTCTTGGCCAATTTATAGAATGTAGCCAAAGTGCGCTTCCTAAATTCATAATTATCCGACAACTGGACCTTCACGACATCCCTTGCCGAGGTGAAGGTAGACTTCCATTCAAACTCATCCAACTCCTCGTCTAAACAGGAAGACCACATAATAGTCAACAAGTCCAAAAGCAC
Organism: Emmonsiellopsis sp. PD_33; assembly: GCA_032988165.1. NCBI lineage: Eukaryota > Fungi > Ascomycota > Eurotiomycetes > Onygenales > Ajellomycetaceae > Emmonsiellopsis > Emmonsiellopsis sp. PD_33. The sequence continues at coordinate 190,767 of JANTQF010000020.1, forward strand.
AAAAAGAGATCGCTTTTCGCAGAGCGAGGACGGACATTGAGCTATTATTTTGCTGGCATTAGTTGCAGCAACCTGCTGGATTTTTTCGATGCGATGACAGCAGCCAACGAAGGTGTCTGCTAGCTGAGCCGAAATGTAGGGGGCGGAAAATTTGAAAGACTGCCCTGACAGCGACTTTTCGAGGTAAATTGCAACAACTTTGTCTGCAATAGCATTCATGCAACTGCCCACATCTGAACTATTAAGTGCAGGGTCTAAGAAGTAAGTTAGAACCTTGGTGCAGTCTCCAGATGTTGCACGCAGACTCTCCAACAAAAGGGCTGCGTTCAAGAAAGTAGTTTTGGGGTAGCTCAGCCGCCTGATATCGGATTCTAAGAACGGCAGCTCCGCGACTAGGCTCTTTCGTTTGTCCGCGGTCTGGTGACTGGTTGATCCACGTCTCAGAACGGTGTTCAATTCGATATCGCTTTCCAATAGCTCCGCGCGGTTTTCTGCCACCAGCGGCGGCGAATGAAGCGCGAGGACGCGAAGCTCTTCATAGGATTGTTGAGCGATTTCTGACCCTAGGGTAATGCCGTGAACGGCAACGTTGAACCACACGTCGCGAAGTAATGAGGGTATATCATGTTCGCCCGTGCCAGTAAACAGTTCGCCAATAGATTGATGGTTCGAAAACAATAATGCAAGAGGCTTGATTAGAGGAATGATTTCTTCGGCCGACAATTCAACATCCTTGTGATGGTCTTTCCCTCGGTTGGTCACATCGCCTTTATTGACAATGCTTTCGAGAAGATGGATTAGGTACACCCGATACAAAGGGGAATGCCGACTTATATTTTCCGCCAGGTGATTCCTTGCCTTGTGGACCTATAAAAGTTGGGTTGCACGTTAGAACATTATTATGACGCTAGAATAAAGGGATTTAAAGGGTTGGAAATACTACGTACCGCGTCAGGAATGAGGTTGTTATTTTCACGAAGCGCATCACTATATACGCGAGCGTAGAACTTGAGAAGCACTTGAAACTCTGCTTCATCGCTGTGGAGCGCAAGTGCAGCAGTCTCCTCGATAATACAAGCATTAACGACCGCATTTATCTTGCCGATTTTTTGCAACAGCATCGATTGTGCCAGGGCCACAATCTTACTATCGTGGCAGCTCGTAGAGATGGTAATTATAGCATGTACCACGTTCCTGTACATTGTTGCAGTTTCACCATTCTCATTCAGATCCAGAGAAATGACGCTGCCGTTGGATGCTTGGGGGTATGGCATCACGACTCGAGAATTTGCAACTACACCATTTGCCGTGGTTTGTTGTAGCGATTTATCTACCGCTGGGCCCGAGCTAAGAATGTTTCCCAAGGAATACAGGGTGCCTATAATGGTGTCCTGTGAAAGGAGGCGAAGCGTGTCAGCCAGGGAACGAGCAGCGACAGCCACTGTCTCGCCGTTCTGTCCATTCTGAACAACGAATTTGAGAAGAGAGCGGCTCGTATTTAAAGCGCTGGGAGGAGATAGCTTGGACAAAATAGTCATGATCTTCAGGGTAACTATCGCTAATTCGTGGTCCGACATTTGGTCGGGATCAAGAAGCGTTTCTTCCAACCACGAGAACAAAAGGTCAGAATCGGCCGAGTCCTCATCAAGAATGACGCAATTGAGAAAGCTGACTAGGGCATATGCCTTGACGGAAAACGCCAGTCGTTGCTGCCATGCGGAGCCAAGTTGTAGATAATCAGACCCGTCCTCGAGGAGATAAATTTGTTCGGCAATGATCTCCGCTGAATACTTCACAAGGTCGGTATGGTCGCCTTGGCTGTGTCTGGCCATTCCAGCACCGGATATGTACTGATCAAGAAGGGCAGGTTCTGGGATAATCCGCCCATCCTCTCCCGTGGGCGAAGTAGATCCCTGAATAAAGCGTATAAACCCCTGTTGTAGGAGCATTGCGCCAAATGGTCGACCAGCGGAGGCATAGCGCCGAGCATATCGTCGCCAGTCGGGTAGGGCACGATCAGATAATTCCGAGTTCCGAATCTTTGACGAGACTGTTTCCACGGTCACGAGGAACTGCTCCGAAAGGATCAAGCGTTGCTGTTTGATAATTTCAAGTCGTTCTGCAGCGGTCCAGAAATTGGCGTATACAGACGCAGCTTCCAAGAACCCAACAAGGGACACAGTAATTGATGCCACGTCCGCAACAGCTTGGAAATCGATAGGTTCCCTTTCACTGTTTCCACGGGTTCGCAAGGCAGGCAGCGATTCTGTGACATGAAGACAATTATCGAGGTATGCGGTAATGCTGTCCAATATTGCGTCCTGGTGAGATGGATGGCGGGAGCCCAGCGATAGCAGCGCGAGAGTGAGGTTATTGCTCAGTGCCTCCCAGGGAGAAGGTCTGATGCCGTGGAGGAATGGCGATGGGTGGAGCGGAAGGATAGGGGCTTCAGGGAGATATGCGGCGAGCTGAGCGACTAGGCTTGCAGCGTGGTCAGGGTGCGACACGTTCAAGGCAGCTTTACAGAGGGCTAAAAGAGCATCCAATTCCCGAATGGTCTATCCAACCGGTCAGCGTTATGGACAGCATGATGGACGGCCGGAAGGGGGAAGTATAGGGGGCGGACCATTGGAGCGGAGGAGGGGGTGCCTCGTCCCTTGACAACGCCATCGAGAAAGCCAGGCGAAGGCTGCTTGGAGCGATGGCAAGCCTTCCCTAGCCTATTGACATCGGAGACATTCCTGTTCTTATTGCCGGGGAAATCTGAGGTGGCCAATACTGCGAGCTTGTCGAAGGCCGCGCGACGGAGATTTGAGGGCGGAGGAGACCTAGGTATGTATGATACTAGGGTCAGTGGATTGGGCGACAAGGCTGGAGACGGGGGAGCACACACATGTTCAACCAGCTGGCAGTCGAATGGCCCTCGCAAAGCACATTAGGTAGAATGCCGCGCCAGCATTGGGGGGGGGAGTGGGAGTGGGAGGCGGAGAGAGTTGGAATAATAAATAAGATGGAGCGAGATGCCAAGGCCGATGCTGGTGGTCGCCCCAGCTTCCTCGGCCGGCGGTTCGCACGGGACAGAACCATAAATATCTACACAGTTACATAGTTTACATGTTTATGGATTGTCTATGGGTTGTCTATGGGTTTAGTTAGTTCTTGTTGTTCCTGAATAGTCTGCGCAGGGAGCTTCAGAGAGCAAGATAGACATAATCGTATTCTGTATCAAAAGATACACCAGTTTGCTAGCTGGATACAATACCATACCATAGTTACCATACAAGACAGCCCGATGAAGCACATTTCTTGCAGCTGGAATTCTCTCGATCGTCTCTTAACTGTTCTCTATTTACTGTTTACTCCTTGTCGCTGTCTCTTCCAAGTCTCCCAAATCCTTTGTGAGATAATACTGATCCGAGTCCCGCCGCTGACTGGGCCAGGAGTCAGGACGCCAGGAACCTTTGTGCTTGGCCCCAGCCCTGTTGTTTAGTCCAGACTCCGAGTCCCAGACTGGCTGAAGCAGCCTGGACTCATTGCATCCCCGAACCTGTGGGGTTCTGGACAAAAGACCGTCGACTGCCTGTTCCCTCGACAATCAACTCGTCTCCTGCGAGCAGCTCCTAACTGGGCCCCGGATCTGTCTGTGGCTCGAGCGAGCCCCGTACCTTGGTGTCCTTGGAGCGTCATAAATATCCAGGCCAACAACCAACACACCCCAAAATGCCCCCTCGAAAAGAGAAAAGCCACTTGAAACGAGGAAGGGTGAGCTGCTTCTGTCCCCTCTGCCAACTGTCCTTGTCTAATGCCTTGAATTGCTGTAGCCCAGTGCCGGTAACCTCCCGCAAGATACCAAGAAACCGCGCCGCTCGGAGCGCATCTCGTCTCTTTCGCAGTCAACGCCCGCCAACAGAGCCTATCTCCCCTCTCCCCCCATATACCAGGAGTCTACCGCCACAGAACTGCACAAAGACCACACTGTCTCCCCCCCGGAAGGTCGCCCGAGCCAGTACCGCCACCAGACTCCCCTTACCGAGGGATTGCTTGCGTTTTCGTCTCCTCCTGGTGACACTCAGGCTTTTTCGCAGTTTGTATACCCCCCTAGGGCTCTGGCGGATGATGTCGATGACGAGGCTGCCGAAGGAGTATGGGGCTATCTCATCCCCCTTGATGACAAGTTCGGGGACCCCTTGGTGCTGAAGAAACGCGACACACTCTGCTCGCCTCTTTTTGGCACTACCACCCGGAGGAATGGGAACCCCAAACCAAAACGTGGAAGAGGTCATGGCGGCACCAGTAAAGCCAGATTGGAGGTTTCCTCTAGCCAAGATTATACGGGTGGCTATCTCATCGGGCGCCACGCAGAATGCGGTAGGTCATTGGCGACTTTCCTATCAGAACTGCAGTTATCGCGCTAACTGTATGTACCTTTGTAGACTTTGTTCTTGATATACCGACGATATCTAATCGCCATTGTTTAATATACAATGAAAACAAACGGGGCGATTCGGTTGCCATGCTCGAGGATCTCTCTAGTAACGGGACGTTTATCAACGAAGCAATTGTGGGACGGAACAAACGTCGCGAACTGGAAGATGGAGACGAAATCACTGTGCTGGATGAAGCTCGCTTTGTGTTCCGTTATCCAAAGACGAGAGATACTAACAAGTTTAGACAGCAGTATCGCATTTTACAACAGCTCGGAAAGGGCCACTTTGCGTCGGTATACTTGTGCGTCGAAAGATCAACTGGCGTCAAGTACGCAGTCAAGCGGTTTGAGAGACGCCCGGGAGACTCTCAAAGAACAGACAATGATGGTTTGCAGCAAGAAATTGCCGTGCTGATGAGTGTCAATCACCCCAACGTGCTTTGCTTGAAGGATACTTTTGATGAAAGCGACGGCGTTTTCTTGGTCCTTGAGCTTGCCCCAGAGGGCGAGCTGTTCAACTGGATTGTTGCGAAACAAAAGTTGACGGAGAGCGAAACCCGAAAAGTTTTCCTCCAATTGTTCAAAGGACTGAAGTATCTTGTATGGCCACCGTTCCCAACCGTTCAAGGTATTATGACTAACATCGGCTCGTCTAGCACGAGCGGAACATTGTCCACCGAGATATTAAGCCGGAGAATATCCTCCTGGTGGATGAACATCTCACTGTTAAGCTTGCTGATTTTGGCCTTGCTAAGATCATTGGCGAAGATTCGTTCACCACAACACTGTAAGTTACTTTCCGATTCTACCATTGCAAATATTTTACATCGCTAATGATTTCAATTTCTGGACAGGTGTGGTACACCTAGCTGTGAGTTTGACTGTGCCGCAATATTTCCTGCCTTTCCACTAATTTAGCATAGACGTTGCCCCTGAAATTCTCGTGGAAAACCCTCGACATCGCAAGTACAGTCGAGCTGTTGATATTTGGTCGCTCGGCGTGGTTCTCTACATCTGTCTTTGTGGCTTCCCTCCATTCTCCGATGAACTTTACACGCGCGAGAACCCCTATACATTGGCTGAGCAGATCAAACAAGGCCGGTTCGACTACCCGTCTCCATACTGGGACTCTGTAGGGGATCCGGCACTCGACCTTATCGATAAAATGCTCACAGTCGACGTTGATAAGCGAATCACTATTGACGAGTGCCTCGAGCATCCATGGTTGACCGGGAAGTACCCGAGTGTCGCTGACAGCACCGACGGCCTGACCGGGGCCATGGGCCAGCTCGACTTCTCAAAACGAAAGATGGCGCGCGAAAGAACCCTCATAAGCAGCGTTAATGACGTGAAGTCGAGTCAAGTCATCAGCGATCCTGCAGACGGCCGCAGGCAAGTCAAAGTTTTCGACAAGAATACAGCCAGCAAGCGAACGCACAACCCAGGGCGGGGTCGACACGAGCCTACTCCAGCGTCAAACAGGGACCCCGGCAATTTTATGAACCTGGGGGGCCGTGGGGACCCGGCTTTATTCAGCAGCGACGCGGACGAATATTACACTCGGGGAAGACGTAAATAAAATAAACCGCTGGGATGGCCGTGGCGTGCGCATTATGTACGTATGCAGTTTTTGTATTTGCCATGTCCATGGCGTCTTATTGTCTTGGGTCCTTGCTGGATTGTCAGCAGAACGGGAATGCGTTCTCCTTGTCGAGTGCTGGATAGTGGCAGCAGTTTTATTGTTTCTGTTCAATTCTTTTTGGCATTTCGGATTCTGGAAGCTGTTGGAGGAGTATGGGAATCTACTATATAATATAGGGGCATGCCGCCCTAATGAAGCTTTCTTTCTTGGACTCTAATATCACATAAAATTCTACCATGTATCTGTGCGTTGCCCCTTAATGGAGCTGCCTGCTCGCTGTGGCGTGATGCCGGAGCAGCGTGGCATTCTTCTGGAGATGCGAATCATGGTGCCTGGAGACCAGGGTCGATCAGGATATGCCTGCAGCTTGGCTCTGTCGATGAGATACTGATACTCTACATTGCCGGGACAGCAGCTCCGCGATCAGGCGATACTCGCGCCAAGACTGCGGGTTGGCGGGATTGGCAGCCACAAACCCCGGCGTGGTATTGGTTGGTGCCTGGTATCATGTATCATGGGCCTGGGTATGCGCTGGTACGGCGGCTGCTCGGTACTTGCGCTTGCTGCAGGATTCGGCGCGCGCGGCAGGTATTGTTTCACGTGACACAGCGTACGGAGTACGGGGCAATACACTAGCGTACTCACTCCGGCCGCCCAACCACGCCACTCGCGCAGCCCGTCGAGATTATTTCTCCTCGACCTCACCCATATATCAGGTCTGCTCTCCTCCTCAATCCCCCTTTCTGGCCGCCAGTCTCCACCTCAGCTGCGACAAGCTCTCCTGTCTCTCACCATGGGCCTTTTGGCAGATGTCCTTGCGCGCATCTGCGCCCACTGCTCCACGCAATCCGTCTGGGTCCTCGCGCTCGTCGGCCTCTCCTCCTTTGTCGCCCTCTCCGTCGTCGTCAACGTCCTGCGCCAGCTCCTGTTCAAGAACCCCAATGAGCCCCCTGTCGTCTTCCATTGGTTTCCTATCATCGGCAGCACCATTGGCTACGGAATTGATCCCTACAATTTCTTTTTCAGCTGCAGGGAGAAGGCATGTTTGAATTCCCCAACAACCCCCCCGGCCAGCCAACTGCTTTCCGTATGGGATGTCCTACTAACCCCGATCCTTTCTTCTAGTATGGCGATATCTTCACCTTTGTTCTTCTTGGTAAAAAGACCACTGTCTACCTCGGAACAAAAGGCAACGACTTCATCTTGAACGGCAAGCTGAAGGATGTCTGCGCCGAGGAGGTCTACTCGCCCCTCACAACCCCTGTTTTCGGCAGACATGTCGTTTATGACTGCCCCAATGCGAAGCTCATGGAGCAGAAGAAGGTACTGAATCGAACCATACCATGTCGTAAACCAATCAGAACCCCACTAATTCTATCAGTTTGTCAAATTCGGTCTCACCTCCGACTCCCTCCGATCATACGTTACCTTGATCACCGACGAATTCGAACACTACTTGAAAACCTCGCCAGTCTTCCAAGGAGACAAAGGAGTTGTGGATGTTTGCAAGAGCGTCGCTGAAATCACAATCTATACTGCCTCGCGGTCGCTGCAGGGAAAAGAAGTGAGAAGCAAATTCGATTCTAGCTTTGCCCAGCTCTACCACGATTTGGACATGGGTTTTACCGCAATCAACTTCATGCTTCCTTGGGCTCCATTGCCCCATAACCGCAAGCGCGATGCTGCCCAGAAAAAGATGTCCAAGATTTACACTGATATCATCCGGGAGCGACGCGAAGCCGGCGGGGAAAAGGATTCCGAAGATATGGTGTGGAATTTGATGTCCTCCGTTTACAAGAACGGAACCCCGCTGCCCGATATTGAGATTGCTCATATGATGATTGCCTTGTTGATGGCAGGCCAGCATTCATCGGCATCCACCTTGTCATGGATTGTTCTTCGACTTGCTTCTCGCCCCGAAATCATCGAGGAACTCCTGGAGGAGCAGAAACAGGTGCTTGGGGAAGACCTTCCACCCTTGACCTACGATTCCCTTCAACAGCTCAGTCTCCACTCCCACGTCATTAGAGAGACCCTTCGTCTGCATGCCCCTATCCATACCATTCTTCGCGCTGTGAAATCTCCAATGCCTATAGAGGGAACCAAATACACCATCCCAACTTCCCACAACCTACTTGCGGCACCTGGCGCGACATCGCGGATGGCTGAGCACTTCCCTGACCCTCTGCTCTGGGATCCTCACCGCTGGGATAACGCAGCACCCGAGAAGGAGGACGAGAACGAAGAAAAGGCTGATTACGGTTATGGTTTGATCAGCAAGGGGGGTAATAGCCCTTACCTCCCCTTCGGCTCTGGGCGACACCGATGTATCGGTGAGCAGTTCGCCTATGTGCAGCTTGGGACTCTTCTCGTGGCCATAGTGAGAGCCCTCAAGTTGAAAAAGCCCGAGGGCGAAACAGGCGTGCCAAATACAGATTATTCGGTAAGCTCATCTTTAAAATTCCCTTTTGAATCCCTTTACTAATGTATGCTCTAGTCGTTGTTCTCAAAGCCTCTAGGAAAGCCGCTCGCCGTGTGGGAGAAGCGGAATCCTACGAAGAATTAATGACCTCACCATGTACTTCTTTTCCTACTGCGGCCTCTGCTTAGTTATACATACTTGTGGCGGCCAATGACCCCTTTTACTCCCTATTCTATTCATGTCCACAAATATATTCCCCCACGCGGCGCTAAGCCTTGGAACCATTGTTTCTTCGTGGTTATATCCTTTTTAATTTATCATGGTAATGGAGTTGTTTTATTTCATTTCTCTGTCGTCGCCTTGTATATTTTAGAATATAATCCTCCGTACAAGTGTCAGGTTAAAGCCTGTTTTTAACAAATCATATAAAATACTTTGCGAATTGTAAGAATCGAAAACGCCAGTCTTTGAACTATAGAACAAATAATATACAAGATGCAAACGCCCACTCTCTATGCCGCGTTCCTTCTTTCCTGGCTTCTTCTCTTCGCCCTAACCTCTGCCCGTCTCCGCTCACCACCATCGATCTTGCGACCCAGTTTATCCTCCCACATGCCTTCGTGAACCTTTATCCGCCCCGCCGTGCCATCAGTACCCTTGAGAAGCTCAAGATACGGCGCCTTGAGCGCATTTCCATTGACAAGCTTCACCCCAGAATACTTCTTCAGCGGGAACGACAGGTCCTTCGGTGTCGACTCGCCCGGCGGTATATTCACAATAGCCCATCTCTTGCCCGGCGACAGCGTCGCGCTACCCGTCGCCGTCAGCGGCGGCGGGCTACCACCATCTATGCTCTTGGACTTCTTCGACGCGCGACCCGCCGTCGGGACCTCAACAACACGCAGCTCCGCAGCGCCATCGACAACGTGATCGAGATCCCCACCAATGCCATACTGCTGCTCGCGGAACTTGTTCCGCCAGCGCAGCAGGTATTTCCGACTGCGAGCGGGCTCGATGCCCAGGTCCTTCAGCTGCTCCGAGTTCATTGTGAATAGGCTCTCCCAGGAGGAGAGTTTGGGGGCATGTTTGGCCATGTTGCGGCCGATTAGGGTGAGGAAGGTTTGCGTGTCTGGGACGAAGGGGGTGGGCGGGGGGACCTTTTCGGCGGCCGCGGTCTTGTGCAGACAGCGGACATATTGTCTGGAGGGGGCGAAGGCGTTGAGGAGGCGGAGGGGGTTGGCGTTGAAGCCGACATTCCGGACTGCCATCTTGGAATAGGAACAGTGACGGTGGACGGGTGGTCGGTTGAAGGAGGTCTGGAAATGGCGCGGTTTAAAACAGGGACGCAGAAACCTCAATTGAGCAGGGTTTTGGCCATTAATCAGGTGCGGGACACGGAGCAGCCAGTGCCGATTGACGGATGCCCGGGAGATGGGCCGTAAGGGAGTCTAGCTGGTAGAATGCGGCGTTCTCGATCGAAGGTCAAAATTTTATGTCGTTTTGGCCAGAGGAAGGATGCGTCTGACGTGGCGGGAAAACAATAATCCGAACCGCCTTCTCTGCTCCGACATCATCAACATCTCGGATTCATTACAACAACTTTTGCTTCAATCAGCGCCAGTTGAGCTATGCGCATACGATCGCAAGTGAGGCCAATGGGCGGTGGCAGATAATACATATCTTCATACACTTCGCTCCCTGGCCTGCTTGACTCCTATCTATCCGCTCCAGCTCCAGCGTCCTTTTCGTGATGGCTGTTTCGCCTCTCATTTCCCGCTCGCCGAATATAGCTGGCCCTGCTACGAGCGGCGCAACTAATAACCCCAAGATCCTCGCCGTGCGCAACTCTACAATGCTGGAAAATCCAGTCCGATTACGGGACGCAGCAGCTGGTCACCCAGAAACCCTGGCTGCGGTGCCAGAACCAGCTGAGCGGTTAAATCTTGCCATCGGTCGCAAGTATACCAAAGGTCTGTTTTTCCTGGTTGGTGCTGTCTGAACTACTTTCTCCTTGGAGACATGTCGAATAAATCCTAAATTCAAACTGACTCGTTTCTGTAAAGATAAAAAGCTTGGAGAGGGTACATATGCCATAGTGTATCTAGGACACCTGACAAACGACCCCTCGTCACTCGTTGCCATCAAAAAGATAAAAGTCAATACCGAATATAAAGACGGGCTTTCCGTGGATGCTATTCGAGAAGTTAAATATCTACAAGAGCTTTCACATCCTAATGTCATTGCTCTCCATGACGTTTTCTCCTCCAAAGATCAGAACCTCAACCTTGTTCTCGAATACCTCCCGCTGGGGGATCTCGAAATGCTTATTAAAGATAAGAATATCCAGTATGGCGCTGCGGATGTGAAGGCATGGATGGGAATGCTTGCGCGAGGCGTCTGGTTCTGCCATGAGAATTTCATATTGCACCGCGATATCAAGCCCAACAATTTACTCATCGCATCAGATGGAGAGGTCAAGTTGGCAGATTTTGGTTTGGCAAGATCGTTTGCGGACCCCTACTTGAACATGACGCATCAAGTCATTACCCGCTGGTATCGGCCGCTGGAGCTGTTGTATGGTGCACGGCAGTACTCTGGCGCGGTGGATATATGGTCGACGGGAATGGTTTTTGCAGAGCTTCTCCTCCGCGTCCCATTTGCAGCTGGCAACACCGATATGGACCAGATCACCAAGATCATTGGCGCCTTTGGGACTCCGACCGAAGAAAACTGGCCCGGCGTAACCAAGCTTCCGAATTTCGTACCGATAGAAGAAAATCAGATCATCCCCTTGCAGGGCAGGGATTTTTTCCTCCGGCAGTTCCCTACTGCAGGGCCCTTGGGTGCTGACCTCCTTGCGTCGATGCTGAAACTGGACCCCCGGAAGCGCAGTACCGCCAGACAGATTCTCCAGCATGCGTGGTGGGCAGCTGAGCCACGGCCGACCAGAAACGAGGACCTCCCGCGAAAGTCAGGCGGAGCTAAGAAAATGGGCGACGATTTGGTTCGCCGAGGGGGAGAAGTTGATGACACTCGATTTAAAAATGCAGCACGTCAACTAGACTTTGGGGCGATGAGGTAGCGCAATTTAAACTATCGCCTTGCGTTTCTTCAATATAAACCGGGTCGTATATTGCTACGACAAGAGTGCTCCTGGACCCCTCGCCTTGAGTCTGCTCGCTTCCTGAAGTGAAAACCGGTTGAGGTTTTGTTGCTTTGGAGGAATACAGGGGAGGCGCAAGCACTTGATTGCAGTACTAGTACAGCCCTAGGACGAGCATTCTTATCTCCTTGGCGCTTTCACTGCCTGCGAGATAGTCCAAGACAAGATGGATGAATATGTTGGCATGTTACGACTCTGCATTCCCCAGCAGAGTGGAAGAGTGGAAGGATGACAGTCATTCCGGTCAAGTTCGGGTTAAACCAAGCCTAAAAACGAACGGTTGGTCATGCAGTACAACAATTTTGACGCCCAAATCACCGAACTACCAAACAATAGAGGCGGATCGGGGGACTTTTGCCAGGCATTGGCATATGGATCAAACACGACAGAGCAATTTGGAGTCGGTGGACATCAGGGGGTAACTATTTCTGTGACATGGCTGTTCTCAATGTATATAGGCCCATCCCAATGAATTTACCATAGAGAACTCCATATTAGGCATACTACAGAATGCCCAGGGGGATGAGGAAGAAGCTAGACTGGATACCCCTAACGAACAATCCCTGAACTATCCAGACATCGCAATGGATCTGATGGAGATGTTATTCCAGCAGTTATTCATCTCATAACAGTATCTAGAAGTAAAAGTTGCAATATATGCAATACATACGCCCTGCAAGGAGAGAGGCAAGGCTAAGAAGGTAAGGCAAGGGATGCAGGAACCAGTTCCATAATGACCATACGTAAATATCCCAACTACCGTGGAACAGGCATGCCAACCATATCAAAGACGTGTGTATGTCCCGTTGCGGCCCCTGTCTATCCCAGCCCAACCCAGTCCACTCCATCCCCAGGAGCCTCGGATCGAATGCTCACGGTTGGCCCGTCGACGATTTGGAAATTGGGGGTCCATGAAGGCCAGCCAACCAAGCGTGGGATTCTCTGTCTCTCGTCGCCCGCGCCAGCCACTGAAAAGCTGGATAGCGTTGGTTAATTCACACAATTCACACTGGTCTGCTGCAGCTAAGGCTTAGCGGCGAGAAGAAAAAGACTGCTGTCCACCCGAAGCCCCGGTTCGACTCTGGAGGCCTGGCATTGTGTGCATTTTATTCCTGCATTTCCCTCGCCTGGCCTGTGGATAAAGGAGAGGATGGATATCAAGAAAGGGACGGCAAATTGGCCACCTCCTGGATCGAGTTGCTGTTCTGTTCAGACTGTTCTGGCGGTGGTTCCCCGCAAAGCTTGAGGTCAACTCTCAACCAGGGATAAGGACGGGAGGACCGAGACTTGATCCAGTAGCCAAAGATAGAATGGAAAATGGAACATACAAAATAGAAAAGGAGAACAGTAAACACCCGTAAACAAACCCGCCAAAACGCGTGGGATTGACGGGAATAGATTAACTCCTAACTGGCGGGCTGGTGGCTTGCTTCCTCCGCCCAGACCGCAACCATCTCCATCTCCATCTTCATCTTCATCTTCGACTTCATCTTCCTCTCCTCTCCTCTCCCAACATATTTACCCACCAACACTCGACTCTGCTGCCGTGCGCGTCGCCTGAAACCTCGTCTGGCCTGTCTGTCGCTTGTCTCCGCCTCTCGTTTCTTTTTCTCCCCTGTTGTTTCTTGTTCCCTCCGCGCTCTTTCACCTCGCCTCGCACCCCCGGCTCCACCCGCTGCCGTCCTCCTTTCATCCATCTCCCGCGGGTCTGCTATGCTCTCTCTACATGTCTGCGCTGTTTGCCGATAGACTGGATGGTTGAGGCTGCAAAGGTAGTGAGTCTCCGTTTCCATCCTCCTCCTCCGTGTGGCAGCTGTCGGCACATATGACACCCGCTGTGGTGCACCTCGCCCTCTGCTGCTGTCCCCCTGTGTATCGTTCTTTGACTCAGGCGGACTGTCTGAGATTCGCCCAACCAACACGCAATTCCTCTAGACCCTGTTGGCTTGACGCTACTCTTATGGTTATCCTCGGGTCTGCAAGCTAACTTCTTCACATCTATGCAGCTCGCGTTTGGCCCTCTCTGTAACGCGCCGTTATCCTCGTCTGCGAAACTCCCCTCCGTCGCCTAGCAATCCTGAAACGCATACATAATCCCGCATATATTTCCGCTGCTTAACAGTAGGAGCTTATTGCCTTGGCCGCTGTCGTGCCATATTGCGTCTGTTGTTGTGGCCTGCGCCTTCGTCTTCGCATGAACCCCTCCCCCTGAATCTACAACACGAGCAGCCCAACACATCCTCACTCCCCGATTGACCAGCTCCACTACCTTCGTTTTCCGCATGTTCTTCATCCCTTGGGGAACTACAATACCCAAGTCGCAGTAAGAGCTCTGTGGATCGAGATTCACGCATACCCTGCGCCCGCCCTTTGTTGCAACCACACCCAACAACCTCGAGTATTCCTTTGGTGACACCAGGTCTCTCAAGATGGCTTCGACCATTCCCCAACCGTCGCGCCCTTCCACAAACCCTCCCACCTCCGCCCTCCCCCCCTTGCCAGTGCCCAAATCAAGGAAAAGCCTCCCAATGCCGTCCGACACACCCAAGGTCCCGTCGTCTACATTACTGCCTTCAAAATTGCGCACGCCATCTGCGTCGCCAAGGCCTGCACTGGCCATACCCCAGTCCTCAAACCAGCCGTCGGGTATCTTGTCTCCTCGATCCCCTTCGGTTGGCCGCACTCCTGGCAGCCCCGACAAACCTTTGCGCCGTACCGTCAGTATTGCCGCGTTCCCTCAACCCCCCAAGCCAGGGAATAGGCCCTCGCTTACCTCGAGCTCGTCCTCGCTATCCCAGCTCGCTGCAAAGTCGCGATCTCCCGATTTGACGAAGCCAGTCACCCCTTCCAGTAGTTTGCGCTCCAAAAAGCCAAGGGCGAGCAATGGGAATACATTCAAGGGACCCAATTCATCAAAGACCCCAAGTCTGCTAAATAGCAGCGGGGATGGGAAATCCATTCCCAACGCCAGAGATTCCGAGGGCCATTTCAGCATTCCTTCTCCACCGCAAAGCAGAAGTTCATCAGCACAGGGGTCATACTCCACCAGCGCCACGACTTTTGATGAAGCTGAGGAAGGTGGGCGACGGGGACGAGAGGAGGCGGACATGGCCTCGGGCAGTGCGAAACGCATTTCAAAAGGAAAAGAAGCAAAAGGAAACGTGCTAGTTAGCGTCAGGGTTCGGCCTGATGCTGCGAACCCGGAAAACGCCAAGTCTGATGGTGAATGGATGGTAGATGGCCGGAGGTCGCTTATATCTTACCGCGGAAAGGAGGGAGGGGATTATTTTTACGGTAATTCATACACAAAATTCCCCATATAAATATGGTAGTGATTGCTGAGGCTAATGCTTGATAGATAATGTATTTGCAACCCATGATAACAATGCCCGCGTATACGATTCATGTGCGAAACGTCTAGTTCGCCGAGTCATGGAGGGCTATCATGGCACAGTTTTTGCATACGGAATGACTGGAACTGGAAAAACGTTCTCGATGCAGGGTACCGCTTCGTCCCCCGGAGTTATTCCCTTGGCTATTACGGATATTTTTTCATATATTCGAGAGACCCCGCATCGCGAATTCTTACTCCGCGTAAGCTATTTGGAAATCTATAACGAAAAAATACATGACTTGCTCTCACCACCGGCTACCACCGGCCCTGGAGCTACACAACAGGAAGAAATCAAACTACGAGAAGATAGCAAACGGGGTGTGTACGCGTCGCCACTCAAAGAGGAAATCGTGCAAAGCCCGACCCAATTATTGAGAGTGATTGCTAGAGGTGACCATGCGCGAAGGACCGGGAGCACCCAATTTAACGCACGCAGTTCTCGAAGTCATGCGGTTGTTCAAATCGTCGTTGAGAGCCGAGAACGAGCCCCTGCTGGAAATACCGCGCAAGAGAAACGCGCGGCGATGACTCCTGGTGGGGTACGCGTTTCGACGTTGAGTCTTATTGATCTTGCTGGATCTGAGCGCGCCGCAGAGAACAAGGAACGAAGGACGGAGGGCGCCCATATTAACAAGAGCTTGCTTACTCTCGGGACAGTCATTGCTCGACTGTCTGGCGATAAGGATAAAAATGGGAACCCTACAGATCGAGACGGCAAGCACCTGCCATATCGCGACAGCAAATTGACACGGTTACTGCAGCCCGCACTGTCGGGAAATTCTCTTGTCAGCATTCTTTGCACGCTTCAAATCGGAGCCGGTGGGAGTGCTGCGGCTGCCAACACGCATACAAGCGAAACACTGAATACCTTGAAATTTGCGGCCCGGGCGAAAAACAACATCGTCAGTCACGCCAAGCGAGCCGAAGAGGCATTAGGTAGCGGTGCTGGTGATGCAGGTAGCCGGGTTCTGCTGGAGCGGTATCGGATGGAAATCCAGTCCCTTCGCGCCCAGTTGGATGGGCAAGCAAAGGCCAATTCTGAGAAGGAGGTCAAAATAGAGGAGAAGATTCTTGAAAAAGAAGCTGAATCTCGACACGAGGAGCAAATGTTGGAGATGCAGCTCGCAAGAACAGCATTAAAGGAAAGAATTGAGCATCTCAACCGCTTGATTCTTTGTTCAAAGTCAACGGGCGTAAATACCAGTGGACTCGCCAGGATATCTGGAATATCACTAGGCGGCCATGATTCCGGCACCAGGTCTCTTCGATCGTCGGCGTCTCAATCAACTTTGGGGGCCACTGGGCCTGCTCTGAATCGATCCGCTTCCATGATGTCCGTGCGAAGTAGTGCAGCTTTGGCAGCATCTCACGTGGTGCATACGCCATTCGGGAGCAACGAGGATGAGGAAGACACGATGGGAGAATTTGGTGATGGGATGGCAAGTCTGCAGATGCAGGTCAACGCACTACAAGCCGATCTTTCAGATAAAAACCGATACATCTCAACACTCGAGCGACGGTTACTACAAGCAAGACGATCGAGTCATTCCCGCATGTCCATGGGGCTCTCCCATCTCAAAGGAGCTGGAGCATCTGCTGATGATCCAGAAGTGATGACCTTACTCCGTGAAAAGGACATGGAAATATCGGAGCTCCGAATCCAGCTAGACGATAAAGATCGCATGGTGGCAGCGTTGCGTTCAGCCGCGCGACAGCGAGATGTTGCGCAATTGACACCGGAGTCCATACCTCCCGAGATGAAGCAGAATTCAGGTCATCAAAGCATCGACAGCAATGGCAGCTCGATAACTAGTGGGAGGGCGATGGGGACGGTCAGCCCGGTAGCTCTCCTGTCTCCGGTCAAAATGTCGGAGAAAGAAAAAGAGAAGGAGAAGAAACGACGGAGTGTTGATGAAATGTCCCGAATGCTTGACGAAATGATACAAGACAGAGTAGAGAGCGGGCATCTCGTCAAAGGAACAAGAGGGTCGATGCGAGTGGCGAGTGGTGACAGACGCAAATCGTCGTCAGGATCTAACAAGTCTAACACTGTGCCGACGATGGGCACAATGGTAACGGCTCTTCGTACATCTGTCGCAGACGTTCCCTCTGCTTAAGGCAGTTTTGGGGGGTTTTCTGATGTCGAATCATGCCCTGTCACCAGCCTACCAACCTTTCAAGTATATCCCCATTTTTTTTATAGTCATTTCCATTTTCGTTTTCAAATTTTTTTCTCTAATCTATTCTCCACGCTCGAAAGCATAGCCTTTTCTTTTATCTTGCCTTGATTTGGTTTCATTTTTGTGTACATTTTGTTGGAGATGAGCTGTTTTTTTTTTAATATTTGCCGGTTGTTTGTACAAAATACTCTTCTTTCCTGATACCCATGAACCTGCCTGGCCCTTTGTTTTATTTTCGTCCTATTCTATTTTATTTCTCGCCCCCAGGCCCCTTTTCTTTATCCTTGTGGGTTTGCAGGAAGCGATGATTCCGACCTCCCCCCTTCATGTGGCGCTGGATATTTCTGTTGTGGCATGTGTTTGATGCTTTGTCTCGCGGAGCATGTGTGTGATGCAGAATCATGGGAAATGAAAGGACGAGAGATTTTGTCAGCCTTGTTTCCTTGTTGCGTAGATCAGTGCTTGACTCTTGGTTCCTATATATTTTCTTTTTTCTTCTGTTTTCTTTTTCCCCCTTTCTGTCAGTAGTTACTGGGGGAGACGGATGACTTCTACGATGTATCGCTTTCCTTTTCAGTTGGAGAGATATTGGGGGGATATGTATGTACGGTACAGCTTATTATTCTTATCTACTCTCTTGAAGGTGACTTTAGAAGTAAAACAGATAAATCACAAAAAATCACAAATCTGAGAACTCGGCCATCCAGAGTCCAGGATGCGGCTGAGATAGGGGTAAGCATCAATCACCTGACACACAACCTCCAGCCTCCAACTTCCAACCTCCAACCTCCATCCAACCTCCATCCAACCTCAGCCTGAAGCTGCGACACTTTCGAGACAAATGAAACGCTGCGAACTCTCGAAACCGGCCGCTTCAGCAGCCGACTCGCTCGGACAGACTGCGCCCCACCGCCAACCCTGGCTCCGGCCAGCTGCTGAAACGCCGGACACAACCTTGGAACTTTCCCCCCGCCGATCTGCTGCTCCATGGCCTGTTCCTGTTGAATCCCTCCAGCTTGAAGTTGACAGTGTTGTCGCTTGATGCGAGGACGGAGAGGACCATGGACAGTCTCCAGCTCCCGCTGTCTTTGTTGCTGTTGTTATCTTATTGCAGACTGCATTGTCATACCCAGCGCTCACGAACGTGAAGCCAGTCCAACACGCATCAATCCGGCGCAACAGTGGATCTCGCGAGGTGATCCGTGACATCAGACGCCGCGGACAGCGATGATCTCGACACTAGCAATCCTCTCCTGAAGCAGCCGACCTCGGGGAACAAACTACTTCTGTAGCACGATTCCCCTTCTCTTCTCAGACTGGTCACTGCTGTGCGTGGTTCGCTTCTTGTCTGCCCCTCGCAGTCAACTACGGAGTACACACCGCCATCTCCCTCCCCGCGTGGTGGCAGTGTGAGATAGACACGGAGACATGTCGAATTGAGCTTCATCTCTTTCGCTCTCTGTTAATCCTAGTTCCTGCGCCGTCAGCGTGGCTGTGCGGGCTTCTTTTCCCTGGTGGACAAGCTGCCCGAACCGCCACTGGCCGACTCACTCTGTGATCTTCGCTCGTTATCAGCCGGCCTTCCGGCCTCCCCAGCTTTTATCTTTTCCGGATTTCTGGTTGTCAGCTCTTTTCCTCCTCTTCTTTGCCGGCAGTATCCTCTTTTCGGGTTGGCTCGCCTGCTTGAGTTAATAAATGCCCACTCCGTCGTGGGATCTTCGCCCTAACAGATTTGATTCGCCTGGTTGGCGCAGTGGGCTGCCTGCGAGAGATCGCCAACGGTGAAAGCGGAGATTTCCAACGCTCTTGGGTTAAAGAGGGGATCAACTGCCTTCACGTGGCTATTCTCTCCTCGGAGAATTCTAGTTGATGTCATATTCTTTCCCTGTTATATATTCTTAGATCGATCGCTCGATCCCCGCCTCCAAGATGATTATATCCTCGCGCCGCACGGGGACCTCCCACAACATGACCCTTCGAAGGACCCCCACAAAACCGTCCTTTGGCCCAACTCCGCTGTCATACGACTCAACCCATCACCTACGCGTGCCCTTTCTCGACTCTCCGCTTCCTTCGCCGAGTCTGCCTTCCATAATTCCGCGCCATGGCAAGGAACCCTCGCGCCGGTGGCACAAGAGGCTTTGGCGGCTGTTCTGCTGGATAGCCGGAGTCGTCCTGATCGTCTGGTTTGGTCTTTCATGGTCGCATTCAGAAAGCCTGCCAGAAGCTGTCAGCTACCTTTCACACGACGGCAACCCCTTCGAAATCGTCGGCAGTGATGAGCTGCCCCAAGCTCCTAGCCCGGTTATGGTGACCGACCAACGGGGACGATCGCGATGGACAATCTCAATTCCAAAGAACCTCGAGTTCCCTTTACCCCCCTCTGATTACGCCCGCCTCTGCCAGCAATCAATGGAGCTGTCGCAACATGTTGCGGGTCTAAAAAGTCACAAGTCACACCACCATGCAGGTCATCATGGGTATTATCACAAAGACAGAAACTTTATGGATGTTGGCGATGCAGAAGCCCACGGCCTGCTTCCAAGTTCGCGCGAAGAAGAACGCGATGCGTTTGGTGTTGTGGGCGGGGAGCTCTACGCGCAAGAGGGCCATGGGGTGCCAGTCTGCGAGACGAGCTTGACATATGTGATGCAGACGGAGGACGCTGGAATGGGCGCCACAGTAATGGGCCTATGGATGAGTTATGGTTTAGCCCAACAAGAGGGAAGGGCGTTTTTTGTCGACGACACCAATTGGTCCTACGGACAATACACTACTTATTTCAAACTCCCGCCAATGCCTCGATGCCGCCCTCCCCCATCGTCCCAGAGAGTCCCCTGCCCACACGGGGCAAAACACCTTCTAGTATCTGCAGCCACCACAACTTGGACTTTCGGCCATAATTTCAACGAGAAATTTGAAGATGGCCATAAGAAAGGTGTCCAGCGCCAAAAGGCCATGTTTGACTTCCTTCGCAGCGGTTATGAAGACTTGTTCCATTTGACTGGTGATGATGCCGTGTATTACGAGCAACGAGTCCAGGAACTCAACACCTCCGTAAGGGATAAAGGGGGCATCGAGGTTGGGATTCACGTTCGTCACGGCGATCTCCACCCCATGCAATTTGAATATCAAAAATCATACATACCCCTGGAATTATACACCACTGCAGCATACGATATCCTTACGTCCCACCGCAGGAGTCACATCGTATCCACCACGTCGCTCGGTACAGACAAGTCAACAATAATAGTGGCCTCCGACGACCCGGACGTGTACACCTCGACCGAAATGACAGATACCGAGAAAGCTCAATCCATGATATCCCTCGTCAGCAAAGCAGCACTAGACGCCGCGACCGCTGCACAGGGCGGAACCAAGAATATGATGGACGGCAACATCGGCTGGGAAGGCGGGTTCTTCCGAGACATGTTCTGGTCCCTCGGCGCGCCCCCTCCACCGCGAGCAGCGGGCAGCCCGCCCGCGTCAAGGAACGAGCCACATCTCCGCCCACGAAGCGTTGAGCCGACAGATATCAACTCGTTCCGCTTCCATCCGCCTCAAGAAGCCCTGCAGCTCCGCGAGCTAATCGGGCGTGCATATCTACTTGATCTAGCTGTGCTAGGACAGTCGGATGCTGT
The DNA here is from genome assembly GCA_032988165.1 of Emmonsiellopsis sp. PD_33. NCBI lineage: Eukaryota > Fungi > Ascomycota > Eurotiomycetes > Onygenales > Ajellomycetaceae > Emmonsiellopsis > Emmonsiellopsis sp. PD_33. Next base: position 211,635 of record JANTQF010000020.1, read on the forward strand.
TGTCTGTGGCGTTAGCAGTATAGGATGCCGTCTTCTGGCTGTCATGATGGGCTGGGAGAAGGCTATCGAAAGGGGCAAGTGGCAGAATGTCGACGGCACATGGCATTGGAAGGGGATTATATGGTGATCCCTATCTGTCTCTCTCTCTATCTCGCTCTCCTTGCACACACCATTTTATTTTCCTTCTCAGTACAATTTCCCACACATACATAGTCCCCTTTTTCCTTTTCTTTTTCTTTCCTATTCCCCTCCCCGTCCCTGTGGAGTGTATATATACACAGCGTCTCACCGATCCTTTTCTTTCTTTCTTTCCTTCTATGCACGGCGATCATATGGCGTTTCCGAGATCATGGCGCAAAAGGGTGTGGAAAAAATACGGTTCGGGTCGGTCTGATTGATACCCTAGATTTTGCTTTTTTAAAAAAAAATCATCACGGCATATATACGCATGGTGTATGTATGTATGTATGTATGTATATATATATGAACTCATTTGATACAGCGAAATATATAGAAATATGCAGGAAATTCTTTCCTATATTTTCGGAGCGTAGCGAAGTAGTTAATAAATACCCTTAAGGGGATGGATAATTACACAGCCCTGGAGGTGAGTTGGCTAATCACATGGCAGTAAAGACACTAGTATTTTTTACGTATGTACCTGGGCCTGGGCCTCCCTACCTGTTGTGAAGCAGTCATATTAAGGCCTTTCAAGATGAATTGGCAGGGAAGCTATGGCAGCAGGGTTTATGTGTATTATGTATTTTTCTCATTACATCCTAGAAATGGGGGTTTAGTAGGTCACTAAGTAAACAGGTACATGCTGATTAGATAGCTATTATCAAGAGCTACCAATCGTTCTCCTTGATTGTATATATGGGACCTAGAAAAACATGTATAGATCTGAAAATGAAAGAAGGTTGGAGATAGGCGCCGTGGCACCAGGAACTGTAGCGAGGCGGCCAGAGCGCGTTTAGCGCGCAACCTCGCATCAGCAACTGGCAAAGTCCTGTCCTTCCTTGGCCTCAGAACCACTCAACCATCTATTTATGCTGGTGAGTCCAGAAAGCATCTGAATGTCAAACATAGGAAAAGGGTAACATCAAATAGCGAATAAAAGTAACAACAATAACAAGCCCTCCGTGCTGAAACAATAGTCCTCCTACCACCAGTAAGTATAGGAGACGGAACCAACACGGCTCCAAGCCAAGTGCTAACAAACCAAAGTGCCTCCTCTCAACTTGCTTCCCCTGCTCGCCCGATCTGGCTCCCCATTGCCCGCTTCTTCCCGTGCTGCGGCCGCGCCCAAGCGTCGCCAGCACAGCCAAGGAGGCGGCACGTCGAAGAAGAAGAAGCAGCAGCAGGAGGAGGAGGAGTTTGAGATAGAGGAAGAAGTGGAGAAGGAGGTAAGTGTGCTTTACAGGCAAATCAATGGCTGGAAGCTGACGCACGACAGTGGCCAACCCCGAGCACTCCAAGCGACAGCTCGGACGTCTCATCAGAGTCCTCTCTGCTCTCGCCTGAGCCCGAGGACCGCTATGGCGGAGTCCGCCAGGCGCGTGATTCCCCCGAACTCCCCGAGGAAGAGGTATCTCCGGAATCAGAAGGCAACGGGAGAGTCGACCAGCCTAAGCCCGCAGACACACCGATGCCAGATCCTCCCCCCAAACCCCTGGCGATAGTGTACGCAGGTCGAGCCTCCTGCCTTCGGTGCGCGAAGCTCTACCGGAACGGCCAGGGGGTCATCTGCGTCCGTGATACAGAGCAAAACAAATGCAACTACTGTCGCAAAAAAAAGGCCCCCTGCCTCCCCGTAAGTGCCATCCAAAGTGTCAAACTTGTCAACTAAACCACTAACCAGGCCTCCTAGGTTCCAGCACCCTTCCTCGGCCAGCTGCATGCCATGCAGGAGCTGGCTGATCAAGCGGAAGCTGGGCTGGCCACACCAGGGGATATCAGGGCCCTGGCGGCAAAGTTCACGCCCAGCGTAGAGAACTACTGCAAGTTGCAGAAGACATCCCAAAAAAAGAAGGATGTCACTGGGCGCAGCCAGGACAAGGAGGTTGTCGCCCTGCTTCGGCAGATCTCAGAGCAGCTTCCGGTCTTTACAGAGGTGCTTCCGGTCCTTCGGCGGATCTCGGAGCAGCTGGCAGTTATTACAGAGCAACTCCCAGTCTTTCGGCAGATCTCAGAGCAGCCCCCAGTCACAGAGCAATTGCCAGTCACAGAGCAGCGTCCAGTCATTACAGATCAGCTTAGAGACGCGGTGAGGGATTTAGTAAGTGAATGAAGAGTCTGCTTATGCGAGCCACAGGCTAACATAGGGGTATAGTTGGGGGCCGCCCAGAGTGGGACAGCGGGTCAGGGGAAGAGGTAGATTGTTGGTTAGTGTGTGGTGCGCTGGGGTGTCATCAGTACGCACCTATCCACACAGTGAGGTATTCGCGGACTTTTGAATGTGACAACCAAGATGGGAGAGAAACGCGATGAAGTATTAATAACACCCATACAGAACTTCATGTAGTCATTATATTTCTTTATTTCTTTATTAATATACCAACACCCCGCACGATCCTATTTCCAAAAGCAAAGCAAAACACCGTCAATCGGTCGATTATAAGACCACCCACCCACCCCATTCATTACCCGCGCAAGCCATGAATAAAACCTATAAAAAAGACGCTATTTGACCAAACGAATGAAACCAAATGTCCATACTCCAGCGCATCAGAAAAAAAAAGAAAATGATGCCTATGCGACAATCTCCAACTCCGACGTCCTCTCCATGGCAAACGTATCGCGGTACTCCTCCCACAACCGCTGCAGCTCACTCACATACCGCGCATGCAGCTCATCCACATACTTGTCATCAACCTTTGCCCGGTCATGCTGCTGGATAACCTGGATGGGCCGGCCGACGACAATATTCAGCGGCCGCCGATACGGCATCAGGCCGACGTCGTAGTTAAACACGCCGCGCGCATGGAAGAGCGGGATCGTGAAGCCCATGGTCCGCTTGACGAGCAGCTGCATCTTGCGGATGAGCGGGTGCTGGTCTGACGAGACCTGTTCGTAGAGTTCGTTTTCGCCAAAGGCGAGGACGGGAACCAGGTCCGCGCCTGTGCGGATGGCGAGTTTGATGAAGCCCTTGCGCCGTTTGAGGACGAGGCGGATGGCGTGCGGTTGGGCGTCGAGCGATTCGCTGGCCCCGCCGACGACTATGGTGATTGCGCGGCCCATGCCTTCGCCGTCCATGCCGCCCTTGGAGAGCAGGTTTTCGCACGATTCGCGCGACACGCTGGCTAGACCCATGGCGAGCGCATAGTCGCGGTAGAAGGGGAGGCGGAAGTTGGAGTCGAGCGTGAGCAGGGTGTTTGTGATTCCAGGGAAAAGCTTGGAGAAGCCTAGGGCTTCGGTTGCGAAGGCGGCAAAGGCACCGTGGGAGATGATGCCGTGTGGGTGGTAGCCGAAAATGTATTTTCTTGTCGGGGGGAGGGGGGCGGAGCGGTGCAGGCGGGCTGGGAAGTAGGATGCGAAGTAGTTCCAAATGCGCAGGGAGCGGAGGAAGGGGCTGCGGCGGACGAGGGTGCCGGAGGTCGCGGTGTTTGAGAATAAGGAGATGTAGACTAGGTAGGGGAGGAGGAGGGGCCAGAAGAGAGGGATAGCGCAGGAGAAGAAGAATGATGTTATGAATATAGAGATTGAGACAGTATGATAGAGGACGACAAGGGTTTGGAGCCGTCGTTCAAGGCCGACATTCAGCGGTGCCCATCGTATGCTGCCGAGGCATTGAGGTTAGCATACGGCCGGCCACAGTCGGATATACACAAGACATACCCGGTATTCTCGGGCGTTGCCCGGTTTCTGCCTCCAGGAGATCGTCTTTCATGCTGGCCATTTACCCAGTAGGATCGGGAATGCCTTTGCTGAGCGGAAGTTCCTCGCGGTAGGGGTGATGATGTGAGTTGAGATGCGGTCCGTCCATTCAAGGAGGACCCAGTTGTGTGCCCATCCATGTGAAGGGTGCGGGTTTCACGGTCTTCCTTGCGGGCGAATAGGTCTTCTGGAAATTCATGTTCGCCGGATTGAACTGCGTCGACATAGGACATGGGAGGGAGGCCCAGTTGTGCCCGCGCTTCAGGGCGGGATGGCTCCGAATTTAGCGGGACAGAGGGGGATGGCATGGCGGAGACGAGCAACGAGCGTCAGACTGGTATGCTTGGATAAGAGATAGTTAAATAGAGTCAGTAGGGCAGAGCGAGTCCTCCGTCGCCCATGTCGCCAAGCAGGAAAACAGCGTCCAAGAGAGATGGTTTGTGTATACAGAAGAATGAAGTCAAGAAGTCAAGATTCGATGTCATCGCGAGATGACGTTGGTGTGGCTTGGCTAGTCTGCTTAGTCAGCGTCACCAGCCACACAGGAATAGGGGATGGATATTTGGATATTTGGATATTTGGATATTTGGATATTTGGATATTTGGATCATCATTCATCTTTATCATTACTACTATCGTTTGCTATTCCCATTCTCACTTCCCATACCCCATCGCATCACAACCCAAACATCTCAATCCATGTGTCCCGGTTTGTGCGAATGATGAGCGTTTCGAACTGCGCAATCGCTGTCTCATACTCGCTATCAAAAAGGGGGAAGTTGTAAAACCGCTCGTTCAATATCTCCAGATTCTTCTCAAATCGCTCAAGCATAGACTGGTAATACGGATGAAGAGGGTCGCCCGTTTTCCACCCTTCAGGCGGTGGACCGCTGGGCCTCTCCACGGTCTTCTGCAGCGCAGCAATGGCAGTGCCTCTGTTTGCTGTATTGGCGGACGTCTTGATTGACAGCGCCGAGTTGAATGGGTGAAGCCCCCATTCGGCGCGTATGTTCTCCAGGATGCTGCGGCTATGTTTGACCCATTCGACGTAAAACGCCTCGTCGTTCAACTTGCCACGGACGAGGAGGAGTTCGCGAAAGTTGGTCCCGAATGCTGAGAGGATATGATTATAGTACGAGTGCAGCCGGTCCCCGGGCGCCCACACAGCTGGCGGTGGTTCTTCAGGGAATGCCACTGTCTCCTGGTATGCACGCGTAGCGAGGGCGAAGAAGGCTGACATGTCGATGTCTGTACGGGACGACGAAGAAGAAGACCCTTGACTGGACTGCTCAGGGGTGGAATATTAGCAACACTCGGCCATGTAGATAGGTGAAAAAGGGTTTATTACCGATACTGTAGTACTGTTTGATAGATTCGCGCTTCTTCGGTTCAGGCCCAGTCGTCGCCTATCATGTTCGATTTGGACGCGGACTGACGGGGTACGGAGTTTCTCTGCAGCCTCTGCGCCCTCGAAGCTGATGAGCCAAGGACTTGGAGTGGGCTCAGAAGGTGTTTTGTTCATCCTTCCTGCAGCAGGAAGGGGAGAGTAGAATGTAGAACCTGTGTGGAATAGGATAGAGAAAAGGGGTTGTTGTGCCGAGATGACGCTGGGTGTTGCTCCTTTGGCCTTGGTTGCTAAGGGGTCAGTCACAAACATCAACCCACGGGCACAGGCTTTATAGTGGCAGAACTCTTATTCACTGGAGTGTTCCAGAAAACATGGACAAGGCAATTTCCCAAGTCCCCCTCATCGTTTTCACTCTTGGTACTTCACTGAATGGCCTACCCAACTGAGCGGGATGCTTCAGGCGAATATTTCTGCCATAGCAGCCTTCATCTGCGAAGTGAGGCTACCGTACGTGCTCTTGAGGGAATGCTATACCCAAGAAAGTGTGTCCTGAACGATATCAAGCAAGGCGGTATTGTGGTACCCAAAAAGGAGATCATGAAATATGATTCATGGCATTATTGTGTAATCTAGTATCGTTTGTATATACTTCCAAGGGCGTGAAAAAAGAGAATCGCTCGCAAAAATCAAAACATGCGAAGGGGAAGACAGACGCGAAGGTATCTGTCCGCCACATCCCAAACGTAACCGCAGGTTTAAGCCTTAAGTTAAGCTGAATCAAAACAGCCCAGCGCCTCTATCCCTTCACCATAAAAATCTAGTAACGTTAGCTCTGGAATATACAAGGGAGGGAAGCAAATATGTATACCTCGTTCAATGACTTTGCATCCATAATGGCCATTTTCTTCTGCTGGATATATCGACCCCGAGTAAACTGGCGACCTAACGGCCTGTGCTCCCTGACCTTGAGAACGGAATCTGGTTTGGGAGCGACGGCCTTGGGTTTTATTTCTGGGGCGGGGCTCCCAGATTCTGTTGAGCTATTATTTCCCTGCTCGGTCTCATTGGATTCGATCTCCTTTTGTTTTCGCTTCTTGGACTTTTTGGACTTCTTCTCGGATTTAGTATCTTCGGCGGGCGTCCCATCCCTAGTTGACCCCGAATCTTCGCCTTTTGAAGTTTCAGAGTCATCACGAGACCGCTTCTTCTTCTTTTTCTTCTCCTTCTTCGAAGATTTCTCTGATTGTTCGGCATCGTCTTCAGCTTTTGCTTTTCGTTTCTCCTTCTTGCGTTCCTTCTTCGATTTCTCCGGTTTCTCCAGCTTCTCTTGTTGCGAACTCTCAGACAGCTGGACCGGTTTGGCATCCGCAAGTTTCTGCAACTTCTCGTGCACAAGCAGCCCGCCGCTCACGAATCTCATCGTTTTCCACCGGTTCGCGACGAATTTCGCTAGTCTTATATCGTCCTTCTTCTTCTGCTCCTGTTGAAGCTCAGCATCGCTCTTTCCATTCAACCGGCCCAATAATCCCTGAAAGGCATCAAGTCCCGTAGGCTCGTCGCTATTCCGTGCTCGAGCGCCCAATCCAAGGGTGTCGTCCTTTAGGATAACGCGGATATGGCCCGCGCTGGCGGCGGTGAAATCGGCGGCATGGGGTGCATCGGACGCTCCCAGGAAGCTCCCAGGCGTCCAGCCCTGGGAGCTCATAATCTTGTGGCCATAGCCAGAGGTTGATCTCGACCAGGAGGTGTTGTTCGGGTCGTGAGAGATTTTGGTCCTCCTAGAAGCCAAAGTTAGCAAGTCAGCCACCAGACAAGTGGAACTGTTAGCGCATTGTACTGACTTTCGAGGTCCGGACAACCCCATCGTAGCCGAGTGACGTCGAACAGAGGGACGCCTTGGTGGTAATTGATCCTTTATCCAGAGTCGCCGTCCGTCGGGATAATTTTTTTGGCGGTGATGGTTTTTGGCTTTGGCGCTAGTTAATCTCCACGTGACCCGATCCGGCCTTACCTAACCATACCCCGGATTCTTGTTCTCTCTCTCCGTCGAGCGGAGTCTACGCACCGTTGTATCTACAATCAAATTACGTTGCTGGCTGTTGCTAGGAGATCCCAATGGCAGGAAGACGAACTAGTACCGCTCGTCGGGGCCGCCAACAAAAGCCCACCACTGCTGCGAGCGATGGCGAGCCCGCGCCTGGATCCTCATCTCCCGCCCTTGCGCCCACTGATTTGCTCAAGAGCCTGGACCATGCCGTGAGAAGCGCATACCTTGATTGCTGCTGCGTTGGAAAACCTGCTTGCCCATCAGTTATTAACCTAAGCATTGTCCCAGGTTGAGAAGCGCAACAAGGATAAACGGCAGAAACTCCGGGCTCAGCACCAGGCTCAGGTCAGGAAGGCGGAGGAAGAAATCCGAGCAGCGGCTCAGTCGGACAAATTAGCCCTGTGGGTTACTGCTTATTTACTCCTGATACTCTCACTCCTAGTTTTAGCGGCTTCCCAAGCTCATGCTGCGTGCATATATATTCCAAGACAGGTTCACTAATAAACAACCTTCCCTCTAGTTCAAAGTACCGGAGAGCCCAGATCAAGCGGTTATCAGAGCTGGTCAAAAGAAGGACGGAAATAGAACTCGACATTGCGGCCCATACGCAAAAATTGAACGACCTGTATGAAGCTGTCCACGGTGATTTGAGCTTTGTCCTGGAGCATAGGCTATCTAGCCTTGGATGAATATGCCGGAGGCGGACGGATGGTGTACCCCCTGATAGGCTGGGGCTACGGTTTGACTCAATCTTCGCGGACAGAGTCTGTTCGACCTCCATGTCGAGGGACAGCGACAGGAAGGCATGGTAAGGGGGGGCGTTTTGTCGCACGTGGGGATGTTTTTGCGTGGGCTGTATCTATTAACATTGCCTTTAAGATGTACGGTTACGTCTGCTGGAGGACTTCAAAGGGAACTCGATTGTCAGGCGGTTTTACAGCTGTTTTCGGGGATTTTCCCAAACACATCTCATTATATAGAAGATGATAATCGGGATAAACCCTCTATCTACTCAAGTCCCATTCTTTGTCGCAAGGTAAAAATAATTTCTATATCTCACGCGGTTGCACCGTGATGTCCCCCTATACGTAGATAGAAAATCCGAGGTCGACAAAGAATATCGAAAACGAGAACGTGTAAGACGAAACAGGGAAGAATTGATTTAGATATTTATTCCGGAAGCAGCCTGAATAGCAATAATATGGTTTTATTTATTTTTACATGTATTTTGTCAGCCGTGTGCATCCGTGGCAGGAAGAGCCCGAGTATTTATTTCCACGCTCGCGACTTCTCCGCCACCCAACATCACATATATCTATCCGCAGGAACCTCCTCCGCCATATATCAAATATCAAACATCAATCCCAAAATCAATATGGCGTTCGCAAGGAGTCTGCAGTCTATATAATCCCCCCCGCCATGCATGCACCATTCCGTCCAGTATATGTGTGAGCCGCTCCCTCCGCCGACCTGAGCACCGCCACCAGACATGTCTCTGCGGATTCTGTGCCGGGACCGCCCACATCGCACGCTGGCCGTGACCACTGAAGACTATGCGCTGGTGCTGCGACATATCCCCACGTCGACCGAATCGGCGTCAACTGCTTCTTACTCCAATGTCATATCTCCCAAATGTCTGGTCGAGTTTGCCCCCCTCTCCTCGCTGGACCAGAGTGGCTATCGTCAGATAGGTAAGGGCCATGGCACCCTTGGCCTGATCACCTTGGGGGGTGATGTCTTCCTCTGCGTAATACGGCATGCCATGCAAGTAGCCACGGTGAGGCCAGGGGAAACTGTGCAGAGAATTATCAACGTCGGGTTTTGTATGCTCGTCCTCCCGCTCCCCGCTTAGGGCTTGTCTAACGGGGTATATAGACTGTTTGAACCGCTCCGACTATGACACTGACTTGGACTACGGAGCTAAATCGGCATATGCATATTCTGCCGATGACGATGAATACGGAAGTGGCTATGAAGGCCGAGATTCAGTCACCGATAACCCGTTTCTTGCCCTTGAAAAGCTCCTAAGCGACGGGAGCTTTTACTATAGTGTCGACTTTGATCTAACAAATTGTCTGCAAGATCGGTGAGAAATTCTGTATGATCGCACACTTAATCAAACACTAACAGGAGACAGTATTGAGGAAGCTGATTCCTTCGACATTGAAAGTCTTGACAAGGATTACCTATGGAATTCCTATATGATCCAACCGCTTCTGCAGTTCCGAAGTCACTTGGTAGAATCTGAGCGGCAAACGCTTGACTCGGCTCGAATATTGACCTCTGTCATCCGCGGCTTTGTTCATTCTCTCACAATTCCTGCATCTACTCCGCTTTTGAAGCACGTCAATTCAAACCTACCGTCAAGTCTGACATTGATATCGCGCTTGTCTTCTCGAAGAGCCGGTACTAGGTTTAATTCTAGAGGTATTGACGATGACGGGAACGTTTCCAACTTTGTAGAAACGGAGACTTTACTATGGATCCCCGCGGATGTGTGTTTCTCCTATACACAAGTTCGAGGATCCATTCCGATATTCTGGGAACAGGGCGTGGCCATCGGATCCCAGCAGAAGATCCAAGTGACACGATCTGTGGCAGCCGCCCAGCCGGCATTCAACAAGCACTTTGATCATCTTGCTTTGAATTACGGTACCGTGCATGTGGTAAACCTACTCAGTGAATCAAAACCCGGTGAAGTTGAATTATCGGAAAGATATCGTTACCATATTTCTCATAGCCCGCTACGACACGACCGCGACCAGAACACGTCATCTGAGCATCACCTCCTCCGGGCCACAGATTTTGATTTTCATGCCGAGACCAGGGGGCCTGCAGGATACGAAAGTGCCTCCGCGATTCGACATTGGATCCAAGAATCTGCACAGGGGTTTGCGTTTTTTTTGTCTACGGATACGCCCCGGAAAGATGGTTCTACAAAGGATCCAACCAAATCCCAGGTGATTGTTCTTCAGCAGGAAGGGGTGTTTCGTACGAACTGCCTTGATTGTCTTGATAGAACGAATCTTGTCCAAACAATAATAAGTCAGATGGCGCTGGAATTGTTTCTGATGCAAGAAGGGGGCCGTGTGTCCGAGGATTTCTGGAGGAGGCATTCCACCCTTTGGGCCGATAATGGCGATAACCTGTCCAAAATATACGCAGGTTCCGGCGCTTTGAAATCGTCATATACCCGACACGGAAAAATGTCATTGGCTGGCGCAATTGCGGACATAAGGAAAAGCGCGACACGTTTATACAATAATACGTTCACTGATGGCGCAAAGCAGAACACTATAGACCTCCTCTTGGGTACCTTGACTAGTCAAAGTACTGTGCGCCTCTTTGATCCCATTAACGACTATGTGACAGCAGAATTACGCCGTAGAGTTGACGAGTACTCTTCCTACAAAAACATACGTATATGGGTTGGAACTTTCAATGTTAATGGACGAAGTGACGGGGCTAGGGGCACAGATCTCTCCCCCTGGCTGTTGCCGCAGCTCGATGAGCTGGACGAGGACCCCTCAATAGTTGCCGTCGGATTTCAGGAAATCGTTGAATTGAGCCCCCAGCAGATCATGTCGACCGATGCTGGGAGCCGCATTATCTGGGAAGAGGCCGTCAGGGATACATTAAACGACTACGCGGAGAGGAAGGGTATAAGTGAATATGTTCTCCTTCGGAGTGGTCAACTCGTGGGCGCAGCGTTGTTAGTGTTTGTCCGAGCAGACCTGCTACCCGATATAAAGAACGTTGAAGGAACGGTGAAGAAGGTATGGCCAACCTTGCCCCCTCAGTATGGCTAACTAACTAACATGAGAGTGTAGACGGGCATGTCTGGAATCGCTGGGAACAAGGGCGGCTGTGCCATCCGTCTCGAGTGTTCAAACACTCGTATCTGCTTTGTTACGGCACATCTTGCTGCTGGATTCACGAATTACGATGAGCGAAATCGAGATTACCAGACAATCAATAACGGGCTTCGTTTCCAGCGGAATCGAAAAATTGAGCATCACGACACCATAATATGGCTTGGGGATTTCAATTACCGCATAGGCCAGTCTGACGATACAGTGAGGAAGCTTATACAAGTGGGCGACTTTGAAGCTCTATACGACCACGATCAGGTAAGGATTCGGAGCAACTGACGTTATTGATAAATCTCTGACTTAACCAGCTCAATCTGCAAATGGTTGCCGGCCTCGCATTCCCCTACTATTCCGAGGGGTTGATCACATTTCCACCGACGTATAAATATGACAACGGCACAGACCAGTATGACACATCGTACGTTATCTACCCATGGATACGAAGTATGTTGAGAATATATATTAATTAAGAGCAGTGAAAAAGCCCGCATACCCGCCTGGTGCGATAGGGTTCTATATAAAGGGAAAAACCTGCGCCAACTTGAATACAATGCAGCGCCTTTGAAGTTCTCGGACCATCGCCCTGTATATGCGACATTTGATTGCGAGATAAGTGTCGTGAACGAGAGATTAAAGGACAATTTGAGTGTAAGCTTGTACGAATCGCAACGAATCGCAGTCGGGGGCAGCACGGCGAATTCGAGATCGGAAGAAACAGACGATGAAGACGCAGCGGGATATGAGGCCATTGAGCCTGGTCTCCCGCCAGCTAGCTCAGATCGTCGTAAATGGTGGCTTGATCATGGTAGGCTTGCCCGTATGCTTGATATTTTTAATGAGCATATTCTAATTCTCATCAGGACTTCCCGCCCAATCTACTCTAAGGCCACCACCCGATTATCTGCTTAACCCTCGCCGAAACCTCAATCCTTTCTCCCAGGATACGGAGTCCGAATGGATTTACATTCCGCCCGCGAGTTTTATTAAGGGAAAGGGGAGGATGGGCCCGGACGCGAGGGGCGCACCAAGGCCAACACCACCGTTACCCCCTCCGAAATCAGCAAATCCCTTGATTCCATTAGGGGGTTCCCAAAATGAGGCGGGGTCATTGTTAGATGGGCCACTATCTGACGTGTCATTGATCGACGATGAGCCAATTACGCCGAGGAAGCAGGCACCTCCGGTCCCTATTAAACCCGCATCGATGACGATGGATCGTAGCCCGAAACCAATCTCATCGATTCAAAATCGAGAAACGAGCGCCACGGAGACTACGGACAACCCACACCCTCCAAGGCGTGTAATGACAGATGAAAACGGATTTAACGCGCCTAACAACCCCAGAACCAGCCCTCCGCCCGTCCGACCAAGGAGGGTGAAGACAGAAAAAGTTCATCCTAGGCCTCCCGAGGCGTTGCCTCGTCTTCCGCCCCGGCCGCCAGCTCCAAGCAACGGCGATCCCTCCAGCCTTTTAGATTAGCAATATGAATGTACGGTCCCGGCCTCTAGTCCTCGATGATGAGTGGGGTTATTGATATGGATATTTGCGGAGACGGATGCAACGAATGTCTTTGTTTGCGTTGGTGGGAACTTTTTAGAGATAGACACTGAGGCGTGGGCTAGAAGTGTAGGCAAGAAAAAGCTACCCTCCTGTCTAGGTGGGTAGGTAATGCCGTCCCGTATATTATACTGGCATAGCCTAGACAAGAGAAATAGGACAAAAGTTATTTATTTTTCGTATAGAATAGGATCGAAAACAGGGGTGGATTTTACTTTTTCTTCGTTTCCCTGCCTCATTGTGACTAGCTTGTGTATTGGAGGGGTTAAGATATATATAATCTATTTGTTACACATCAGATATACAATACAGATGGAGATAAAGCCCGTTTGGGGGGGTAGAGAACGGATATATATATTTCGATAGAATAATGGGAAGAGTAGAGTAGTGCATATATATATAGGGAAATGAATAGATACGTAAAAAGATAGATAGGTGGTAAACAGAGAGGTAAAGGAGATAAATAACACACCACACTACACGTGAAAAAAAAAAAAGAAAGAAAAGAAGAAAAGAAGGGGGGGGTTGCAAATTGGGTTATGTATTAACAATGGATAGATAGATAGATAGATAGATACTGTAGATAGGCAGCAGCGCACCGAGTGAAACCCGTTACGAGAAGATGGTTTCATTTCAACACCGCCGTGCCGTGCGTAGGTAGCTGCGTTAATGATGCAAGGACGGCGGGATAGGGGTTAGATTGAAGGCGGACGGGCTGGGGGGTAGATAGATAGATAGATAGATAGAACTGCAGATAGATAGTATGTAGCTAACTATGTCCCTCATCTGTGGAAAACTATATAACTACATTCCCCCTCCTTCCATCTCAAAGGATTGGAAATAGAATCATCGGTGTTAATCAACCACTAACTAACGAGTACGAGGAATCAGGGAGGGAGGGAGGGAGGGAGGGAGGGAGGGCATATACAATTAACTAATAATAATCAACCAAGGAAAACTAGCCATGGCATGGCGTAGACAGCCCGACATACGTTAGTTATGCAGGCTTGATTTTTCGCGCGTTGCGTGTGGATTGTTTTAAGAAGAATCAATCAAGCGCGACAAGGGATAAGTAGTATCGATAGAATAAAAAAAGGGCGGGGAATGGGCTTGGGACTAATTACAAGATATCTCGTCGTAGATAGGTAGATGAGACGGGCGGAGGGGTTGCTTTGGCAAGAAAGAGACTTGCTCGCTCGATGGATACATAGAAAGGGGGAAAATATGGCCGAGGCCAACGAAAAGAAAATAATTTTGGGGCAAAGAATTATAGATAGAATAAATAGGCGCGGCGCGGGGATATAGATATAAAAATTGCTGGGGGGTGATATCAGGGGGTAAATATAAGAAAAGAAAAACTGCATTGGACAAAAAAAAAACATAACCCAAATCACAAAAGACAAAAAAAAACCTAGAAATTCTGCGAAATGCCCGCATTCCCTTGCTGCGGGTAGACAGCCGGATTCTCGATGCGCGTGTTGCGTCGCGCTTGCACATCGCGGATCACGGGCTGTAGGCCGCTATCCCCGTACGGACCCTGGGGATGGGTTCCGTCGTTGTAGTAGGCGGCATCATCGTAGTACTGTGCGCCGTGTCCGGCGCCTGGCATGGGGATGTCGTCTGAAATCTCGGAGTGGTTTGCGGCGGAGTATGCGGAGGAAGCGTTGGATGGGCCGCGATGGATGTTCTGGTTGTTTCTTCCTCCAGGGACGGGTAGCACGCCGGCACCGGTTGGGGTGGGACCAATTGTGGTGGAATCGCCAGAGATTGGTCTGTTGTCGTCTTCATAGGGCATGCTATCGTCGATCGGAGATACGGCGCGAGGATGGCCTGGGTTGCTGGTGGTATCAGAGTTTATACCTCCGCCGCTTGACAAGTTGGTTGACAGTTTGCGCGAGTTGGAGGTGGTTGTGCCCCATCCACGGTATCCGCCGCCGCGACCATCTCCCCCCGCTGATCCATCGTCATAATTGACGGGAAGGCCTACAGCTGGCAGAGTAGGGTCGTGGTTCGGGTTGAACCTGTACTCTTCGATTTCCTGTTTCCGCTCCTCCTCAGCGAGCTTGTTGGCTTTCCGCTTCTTCCACCAGAAGAGCAGGGCAATAATGATCAAAGCCACTGAAGCCACGGGGACGACAACGGCAACGGCGATAGTGCCGCCTGGGGAAAGCCCCCCTGAGCCTGCCTTCACGGCGCCATTGGTAGAAAGCGCTGAGGCCCCAGAGGTTGTGGCGCCAGGCAATTGGGTGGGGGGTGTTGACACAGTTTTCGTTTCTATAACTACGGTCGTAGAATTTGGTGGTTTGCTGGGCTCTGGTGTCGGCGACTCCTCGGATGACGAGGAAGTAGTCGTCGAGGAAGTTGGAGGTGGTGGCTGCGTAGGGGTGGGGGTGGGCTCAGTCTTAGAAGGAGTGGTCTGTGGTGGCGGTTCAGATTTTGTTGTGGCTGGCGGTGGTTTTTCTGAAGTTTGAGGTTTGTCGGTGGGCTTGTCTGTAGGGCTCGAAGTCTCCGAAGGGGCCGGCGGAGGCGTGGTAGGTTTCTCGGGTTCCTCGGGTTTGCTGGTTGGATCTGAAAAAAGGGATTAGACACCAAGGGAGCAAAGCAATATAGTTCAATACGCACCAGTCCCGGGGGGCTGATTGGACGACATGTTGGCAGACGATAATGATCAACTGGGCAAGGCTAGGATCGGTCGAGAGACCGAGATCAAAGGGATATGCAAGACACTCCCTTTGTCTGCCCTGGATGGAATGGATTGTCTGCGGGTATCAACAATGCGACCAAAACGACGACCAAAAATTAGCACGGGGGTGAAGCTGTACAAGAAGGGCGGGCTAGTCGCGAATTGCGCATACAACAGGGCGCGGGATAAACGGATAAATAATATGTTTACTAGATTGTAAATTAAAACTATCAAAATAATTTATTACTTTTTTAGCTGAACCAAAACTAGTTGATCCATAATAATAAGTATCTTGACTTTCTCTATAACCTATATTACCACCAAA
>JANTQF010000200.1:0-64045 GCA_032988165.1 Emmonsiellopsis sp. PD_33
ACAGTTCAATCCAAATTACAGACACCATTGTCTCAAAACTCTAGTAAGCCTGTGAGTGGGCTGAATCCTCCATGGCTAGTGCCCAGTAGAATTAATAGAATCATATGAATGCCCACTGAAATCCCACTAAATACTATGAGATAGATGATAAGGTCTAGCTAGACCTCTGAAATATTATAACTGATCACCCATCTCACATACTTAACTATTGATATGTTAAGTACACTATCATTAAAGTTCTGAGAAGTTATAACTATTGCCTTGACATGCCACTCAGAATCCACAACATGTTTCACATGAATCTACTCTATAAGGCCTCTACTGACTCATTCCCCTTGCAAGAGATTACCAACTAGCATCTGCCTGGCATCATCAGGAAAGACAATGAGATAGAATACAAGATTAAAGTCATCCTCAACTACTACTATCATGGATGAGGATTCCAGTACTTAATGAAGTGATTTAGATATAAGGTTCCTTCATGAGAATCAACCTTCACCCTGCAGGACATCACTGTATTTATCTATTATAAAGAACTGTACCTACCTAATAAGACTCCATCTGTGCTATATTGCACCTGATTTTCTGAACCCTCCTGCTCACCCCCTAAAACCAAATAAGGGGGGATAATGTGAAAGGCTACACCCTTATACTCTATATCTATAGCTTACCCAAACTTCACCCAATCTCTAACTGCTCAATCAGATGCCTCCAACTAGGCCTTCACATGAATATTTATTTGCTCCAACCTCACATAATTCTCTTCTACTTATATTATATAATCTCACAATTTCTTTTCCTTTTTCCTTTCTTTCTCTAGCAATTACAATCTTGATTCTAGTGTATAGCTTGCATGATCCACTTATTGGAGCACACCTGTTACAGATTTTCTACTATTCTTATTATATTATAAGTCCATTTTGAGCTATTTTTTTAAATTATCCGCAAAATATTCAAGTTTTTAGGCAAAATTACTCAATTTGAAGGTATATATATATAACTCAGACTTGACTTGCCTAGGGCTAGCCAGGCAAGTAACTCACCTTGATATATATATATATAACTCTAACTCAGCTCAGACACCCCTATATTGGACTCAATTTGGACTTGTCTGCAGTCTATTCAGAATACAATCAACAACTATCAAGAGATTCCTATAGATTGAACTCAACTAGTCAACCTCACTTCTCATCTTCAAACCCAACTTAAGAAGACTAGAACCTCTAAACAACCTGCTAGTGAGCAGCCTGATCCCAATAAGAATTAGAATATCAATCCTTAATGAAGAGGCTATAAATGTTAATGAAGTAGCCCTAAGAATCAGAATCAATTTACTCTGAAAAATCCTCTTTCTCAATAAGAATGGGATAAACACAAGGATAAGAACCTTTACTATAATTATGGCAAGCCAGGCCACTATACTTCTAATTGTTGATTAAAGAAAAAGGATCCTAAGAATGTTATTAAGGTCTCAGCAATTAATACTCTGAATGCTCTTCAGGAATAACTACACTTAGACCTCTCATCTGAAATGGAAATTATAGACCCTCTTGACTGACCTGATCCCTTAGAACCTTTAAGAAAGTTAAAAGATTATTAGTTATATATAATCATCCAACTTGATACTCCTACTGGGATGCTTCCAATTAGATGCCTATTTGACCCCAGTTCAGAAGTAGACTGTATATCAGTTAATTTTGCAGAGTTATGTAGTTGAAACATGTTAAAATCTACTACTTATAATATAGTATAGTTTGCTAATGAAACTTATTCCTATCACTATAGCCTTATTAATATAACCTATTAAATAACTGACTCTAAAGATTTTTCATAAGAAGGAAATCTATCCCTTAAAGTTATCAATATAGCACATAAGGATATCATCTTAGGCATGTCTTAGATACTTGCTAATAACCCATTAGTTAACTGGATTGCTTAAATATAGCATTTCCAATTTGCTGATACATAGATTTCTATTAAGAATTCTTCTGAGTTTATAATATCAGTTAAAGATGAATTATACATTTATTATATATCTGGAGATGTTTTAGTAGATGAAAATAATCCTAAAGATAGTTGAGTATGGTTAATTCCTAACATCAATTCTCTGAATATAGTAGACCCTTGAATCACCAAGATTTTCCAAGATTTCCAAGATGTGTTCTCTAAAGAAGGAGCTTCAAAACTAGCTGATATTAAATAGGTTACTCATGAAATTAACCTACATGATGGCAAGTTACTACTGTACAGTTCACTTTATAATCTATCAGTAATTAAGTTAGAAACACTTTGAAAATATCTTAAAGA
Source organism: Emmonsiellopsis sp. PD_33 (assembly GCA_032988165.1). NCBI lineage: Eukaryota > Fungi > Ascomycota > Eurotiomycetes > Onygenales > Ajellomycetaceae > Emmonsiellopsis > Emmonsiellopsis sp. PD_33. The sequence continues at coordinate 2,308 of JANTQF010000200.1, forward strand.
CATGCAATCACAGAATTGGATTTGACCCTCTTGAAGCTCTATGAGGGCTCCTATCCTATTTGTGCCTAAGAAGGATAGTGGACTTCATCTATGTATAGACTATAGAGGTCTAAACAAGGTAACAATCAAAGATCATATCCCTTTACCTGTGAAGGGCTACACCCTTATACCCTATATCTATAGCTCACCCAAACTTCACCTGATCTCTGACCACCTAATTGGAGGTCTCCAACTGGGCCTTCATATGAACATTTATCTACTCTGACCTCATATAATTCTCTTTTATCTATATCATATGATCTCATGATTTCTTTTCCTTTTTTCCTTTCTTTCTCTAGCAATTACAATCTTGATTTTAGTGTCTAGCTCATATAATCTATTAATCAGAGTACACCCATTACATTTTGTAATCACTTGTTTGATCTCTTCTCAGAGATCTCTGATATTATATCTATCTTTCAAATATGACTCACACATATAATAGAATCTTCCAAATGCAACTTATACATACAACTGACTTCTCTAAATTATAATAAATACTAATAAAATGTCCCTGTAGGACATCAGCTCTATATAACCTACTCAGTTCAGCTCTGCCAGATGACATGTCAGCAAAAGGCCTCAAAACCCTGACAGTCTATATTATTATCTCATGAGATTTTCTCTCAATCTATATGAATCCTCTGAACTCTCAGAATCCAATCAATCTTTCACATCCATTATAAATATAAATCCTTCACATAAAGACAGCCCCTCTTCTTAGAGCTTTAAAGCTGATCTTTAAAACCTTGTCCAACAGCTTGCAGCTCAAGTTTAGAGCCTCTTCAAATAGATTCACATGCCTGCTTTAATTCTAATGTCTATTCTAACTCCTACTTTCTCAATTACTCCATTAAATGACACCATGAAATATCTGAAAGAGAAACTTACTATACTAGCAACTTTCAGTAGTAAAAAGCTCATTAAATATGCTACCTGGTGACTTAACATCATAATTAATATTAATATTAATAGTTATATAATTAATAATCTAACTAATCAGATATAATATATCTTCTTATGACTCTTCAGCATTACCTCCATCTAATTTCATTCTTAGATGAAGGCTAACTTACATTTCTCACTATTCTTAGATGTCATTCTAAATCAGCTAGATGTCTTATTCTCTAACCTCACAGTAACCTTAAAGACTCTCACCTGACTGTATAGTACCTATTAGTGAACTCTCTTGCTAATTGCCTTTCTTCTGATGTTTGATCAGAAGATCCTCAAGACTAGCAGGCAGTTATGAGATGATATAATTAAGAAGATTATACTTAAGAAAGTCATCAATCTTAATCTTCTACAGCAGATTGTCTCTATCTGAGAACCCACTTTATATACTAACTATTATATAGAACTTTATGAGATAGAGAACAACCTATCTGAAATTAAAGCCATTAAGAATTAGTTTCACACTGATATTCCTACTAATCTTAGAGAAATCTTTCTCAGGGCAACTCAGCCCTGCAATCTGAATATTATGAACTGGGAATTAATAGCTTGTATGAACAGCTTTTATATTTCTAATATAATTACTACTGCTATTACAGACTGCCACACCCAAGGGGTGTGCATCAACTGTGATAAACTCAGGTACAGGGCTGCCAACTGCTGTGGCACCCACATTCCCCCAAAGCTACCTGTATAATCCACAAATGTGCAGGCCAGACCTGAAGAAGAGGAGGACTTTAAAGATACTAAATCAGACTTGGGAAAAGACTAGCTTCTATATGAAATTATAAGTAGAAGCTCCTGAAGTTAGATAGAAAGACCTTTAAGAAGAAGATAATAATTTTAGTAATTCTTATATCTACTATAATTAATCATTCTTTTAATATAAATATTATGATAGATAGTGGTTACTATTACTATATAATAATTCATCCTCACATGGTCAACTATTATAACCTCCTGCATATCCCAATTATTCCCTAAAAAATTGAAGGCATCAGTGGTGACACTGGTGACTTTATATGAAACATGGTGAAGCTTAATGTTAATATTAGTGAATTCCTCCAAGAGAATATCTATACATATGAAATTGAGAACCTCTCATATGACTTTATATTAGACCTATCTTGATTATTCAAACATCAAGCCCTCATTAATGCATGCAACTGATGTGTGATGTTCCCTGGAAACATCCATATATTTAAGAAAGATATCCATAAAACCACCAACCTTCATCAGATCTCTGTTAATGCCTTTAAGCTCCTCTGATGTTGTAATTAGAAGCTTAAGTTCTAATCCTCTATTAAAATCTTTATTACCAGTATATCTGATATAGAGAAAGCTCTCTTCTAACTCTTCAAGAAGTTAAAAACTAACCCTACAACAGTCCTTTCCCTGCACTATCATGAATTTCTTGATATTTTTGATCACAAGGCTGCTGAGAAGCTCCTGCTGTTCCATGATACATATAATTATCACATTAAACTTAAGAAAATAAATGATAAAGATCTTCAGCTGCTCTAAGGACCTCTATATAATATGTCATATGATGAACTGCTTGTACTCTACAAGACCCTTAATGATCTTCTCAATAAAGATTTCATTTAAGTTAGTAATTTACCTGCTGATGTACCCATTTTTTTTGCTAAGAAATCTGATGAAGACCTCTAAATCTATGTAGATTATTATAGCCTCAACTGACTTATAAGAAAAGACTGTTATCTACTACCACTAATCAATGAGACTCTCAAATGAATTGGATGAGCTAAATAGTTTATAAAGCTTAATATTATCTTCACATTCTATAAGATTTAAATTGCAGAAAGAGATAAATGGCTGACTACCTTCCATATGAGATATAGTCTATTTAAATGGATAGTTATCCTCTTTAGCCTCATAAATGCCCTGAGCACCTTCCAGAAATACATTAACTAGGCACTATAAAATTATTTAGATGAATTTACTTTGATTTATCTTAATGACATCCTCATCTTTACTGATGAGTTCTATAAATAGCATTAGGAGTACATCTGAAAAGTCCTCATTCATCTCTATAAATATAATCTCCTGATTGATATTAATAAGTCTGCCTTCAAAGTTCAAGAGATAATCTACCTCAGCTTCATCATAGAGGTGAGGAAGGGAGTCTATATGGACCCTAAGAAGATTACTACTATTCTCAAATAGGAAGCCTCTATAATCATAAAAGATGTGTAAGACTTTCTAGGATTTATGAATTTCTACTGACACTTCATTTGGGATTTTTCTGACATTATCTAACTACTAACTAACCTCACATGCAAAGACCAACAGTTCTAGTAGTCTAGAGAAATAGATAGAGTATTTATATATCTTAAGTAGATGTTTATCTCTACCTCAATACTCATCACATTTAATCTTAATTATCTAATGATAGTCAAAATAGACTCTTCTGATTACATTATAGGTAGCATCTTTATGTAATGAGATGATGAAGGTATCCTATAATCTTGTATATTTATATTCAAAAAACTCAGCTCTGTTAAAGCTAACTATAAGATTTATAATAAAGAACTCCTTATCATTATTTAATGTCTAAAAGAATGAGACTCTGAACTCTACAGTGTGAAAGACTTTGAGATCATTATAGATTATAAGAACCTCTAATATTTCATTATAATCTATAAACTTTCTAAATGCTAGATGTGCTGAGCTGAATTTCTCAGTCAATTTTATTTTATAATTTACTATCACCCTGGCATGGAGAACTTCATAGCTAATACTCTCTCCTAATATGAATAGAATATACTCTCTGAAGACTTTAATGCCTATTAGGCAAATCACAAATAAAGATTATTAGACCTATAGATCCTTAAGGACTTCAAAGCAACATCACATAGAGTAATATGTGTCTTACCTGTCACCCTGCTAGCTGCAACTACCCAAATAAACCCTGTGAAAGGCTTCCTTAGGTCATCTCTACTTCTACTCTAAAAGCTCTAGGATGCTACTACTACCTCTAATGAATATCTTCAGATGATGATCTAAATTATATAGAATAAAGCTCACTACTTTCTATCTAAACTTCAGGCCTGCATTAATATAGCTGAATGCTCTATAGATACTGACACCTAATTATACTTCTAGAGGAGACAGTGGGGTTCTGATTTAAAACCACTATACATCTAAATTATGCAAGAAACTCATGATTCTCTGATGATCAGTTACCCAGATTGTAAAGTATTCTATTAAATCTTATCCTGAGATTTCTATTAATCTAATATATCTTAGAGTATCTAATAGTTCATTTAGAACTACAATATCTGCTGATCCATTATTATCTAGTAGAATTATCATCAAGGTCTACTTAAATTTCTTCTGATTTCTGAATGTGTCTGGTGCAATATTACTATTAACTTTATAGTAGACCTCTCTATGAGTAATAGCTGCAAGAATATCCTCATCATTGTTGACTATCTCAGTAAAGATATTATTTTTGAACTCTGTGTGAAGATAAATATACCTATAGTAGTTAAAGCCTTCCTCTGAAGCCTATTTTATTATCTATATGATCTATTCTATATAATTATTTTGAATTATAAAACTTAGTTTATTAGAGCTATTTAGAGCTAAATCTACTAGCTCCTTAAGATCTTCTAATATCTCTTAACTGCTTATTACTCTAAAACTGATGGTAGCACTGAACATATAATTCAAATAATTAAGAACTACCTCTAAAAGTTCTCTTTATATGCTCAAGATGACTGGAATAAACTTCTCCCACACACTAAACTTGCAATTAATGGCTGTGATGCTGTCAGCACTGATGTTAGCTTATTTTTTCTCTTGCATGATTATAACTTTAAAGTTCTTAATCTTGCTAAATCATCTGAATCTTCTACCTTACCCTGCAGTTCAATCTAAATTATAGATACTATTATCTTAAAACTTTAATAAGTCTATAAATAAGTTGAATCCTCCATGGCCAGCATTCAGTAAGATCAATAAGACTGTGTTAATGCTCACTAGAATCCCACTGAATATTATAAAGTAAGTAATAAAGTTTAGCTAGACCTCTAGAATATCACTACTGATTGACTATCTTGCACACTTAATTACTAATATACTAAATACACCATTATTGAAGTTCTAGGAAGTTATAACTATCATCTTGACATACCACCTAGAATTTATAATATATTTCATATAAACCTGCTCTGCAAGGCCTCTATCAACCTATTCCCCTCACAAGAGATCACCAACTGGCACCCACCTGGTATCATTAGGAAAGACAATGAGGTAGAATATGAGATTAAAGCTATTCTTAACTACTACTACTATAAATGAGGATTTTAGTACCTAATGAAGTGACTCAGATATAAAGCCTCTTTATGAGAATCAATCTTCACCCTGCAAGATACTACTATACTCACTCATTATAAAGAGCTATATCTACTTAATGAGACTTCATCTATACTATACTGCATCTGAATTTCCAAACCCTCCTGCCTGCCCTTTAAGACTAAATAGGGGGAGATAATGTGAAGGGCTACACTCTTATACTCTATATCTATAGCTCATCTGAACTTCACCCAATCTCTGACTACTCAATTAGAGACCTCTAACTAGGCTTTTATATGAATATTTATCCACTCTGATCTCACATAATTCTCTTTTATCTATATTGTATGATCTCATGATTTCTTTTTCTTTTTTCCTTTCTTTCTTTAGTAATTACAATCTTGATTTTAATGTCTAGCTCACATAATCTATTAATCAGAGCATGCCCATTACATTACCTTTAATTGATGAGATGATGGATTGATTATCCAGAAAGAAGTATTTTTCAAAGCTTAATTTGCAAGATATCTATTATCAAATTTAAATAAAAGAGGATGATGAATGGAAGATTGCTTTTCAGATAAAATATAACAACTTTGAATATCTAGTTCTCTTCTTAGATCTCTGTAATACCTCAGCTACATTTCAAACTTATATCAATCAGGTGCTTTAGAGTCTACTTGACATCTCATGCATCATCTACCTTAATGATATCCTTATCTTTTTAGATACTGAAGAAGAGCATAAGAAGTACATTCAGTAAATCTTAGAATGTCTTCAAAAATACAGTCTTTTTGCTAAGAAATTGAAGTGTATGTTCTTTACCTAGAAAGTGGAATTTCTTGAGTTTATAGTGGGTATCAATGGAGTCCATATGGATCAAGCTTGTGTGACTACCATCTTGAAGTGGCCTGAACTATATATGTTTCAAGAAGTGCAAGTTTTCCTAGGTTTTACAAATTTTTACTGGAAATTTATATATGCTTATTCTTGAATAACAGCTCTTATAACTAAATTACTTAAGGGTAATATTAAAGATAAGAAACCTGAGCTATTTTATTTTACTAAGAATGCCAGGGCAGCATTAGCTGCAATCAAAAAGATCTTTGCAGAAGTAATACTTCTTAACTATTTTAACCTCAATTAATCTATTCAACTGGAGATAGATGCCTCTAGATTTAGCATGTGTAGAATATTATCTTAGTTGATGAATAACCCAAATTAAAATAGATTTAGTAGGTGGGAAGGCTCCTATCCACTTATAACTTATAGGTAAGACTGGGCTCTAGTAGCCTTCTTTTCAAGAAAATTAAATCTAATATAATAGTAGTATAATATGTACAATTAAGAACTTCTTACAATTATTGAATTATTTAAAACTTGATGATACTACCTGCAGGGTAGTAATTTTCCTATTTAAGTTCTTTTAAATCATGCAAATTTGCATTATTTCTTTACTATCAAGAAGCTATCTATAAGATAGGCTAGATAGACTGAGTTATTATCTAAATATAATTTCTATATTCATTATTGCCCTGGCTGGCTTAACCTAGCTGATGTGCCTTCACAGCAGCCAGACTATGAAATAATTCTATGGGAGGAAGATGTTGATGGAGCACTTCCTACATTACAGAAAAAACTAGCTATATAGGATTTAATTATATCTAGTTGTAGATTCTAATTTAGAGCTGTAGAGGCTACTTCAGATAGCTGAATTAATAATATTAAACTAGCTGAGACAATAATGCTTGATAAAGTTAGTATTAATGATTTAGAATGTCTCATACCACATTTAGCTGCTATAGATGCTGTCTCAGATGAAATAGGCTATAAACTTCCCTTTAAGATGCTTCAGAAATTCATTAAGGAGGTATAAGATAGAGACACCTTTTATATATCTTAGATTCAAGAGCTAAAAGGTTGTGAAGAACCTGGGTTGAATTCAAATAGCAGGCTTGAGGATTCAAAGCTAGCAGCTAAGTTAAAAGAATGGTTAATAGAATATTATAGCCTCCTAACATTCAATGAATTTATTTTTATTTCTAATAGTAAAGCTCTAAGATGAAAGTTACTATGAATTCATCTTAATGATCTATATGTAGGTCACTTTGATATAATAAAGACTAAAGAACTATTTTAAAGGAAGTATTATTAAAAAGAAATTCATTAGAATGTTTCAGAGTTTATTAACACATATAATATCTATAAAAGAGTAAAGTTACTAAAATACTGCCCATACAGCACCTTGTTGGCTCTACCTATTCCTAATTGTTTCTGGAAATTGATATCAATAGATTTCATTGTTGACCTACCCAAGTCTCAACTCAAAGGTTGAAAATATGATAGTATTTTGATCATTATGAACTATTTTACTAAAATGGCTAAATATATCCCTTGTTTGAAGACTATTAAAGTACTAGAGCTTGCTGAACTTTTCATAAATTCTATTATCCATAAATATGATCCTCTATTATCACTAATAATAGACTGTAGGTCCTTATTTACCAGTCATTTTTGATTAGCTTTCTACTACTATCTTTATATATGCTAGAATTTAAGTATAGCTTTTCATCCTCAAACTAACAGTCAAATAGAATGTCAAAATCAAACCCTTAAACACTATCTTCAAACTTATTATATCTATTATTAAGATGATTGGATGCAGCACCTTTCAACAGCACAATTCATATATGTATGAAGTCAGTTGGGCTGGCAGAATGCTATCTCAGTGAGGAACATCAGGAAAATACTTGTATTTTAGTGTCCTTTTCCTTACCATCTTTTGGTCACATATTCTCTTTTAGTCTGCCCTGCTTACTCTCTACCCTAACCTCCTCTTTTTATTCTATCCTCATCCTCAACATTACATTTTTACTGTATATATATCTTATAATCTGCCATATCAATATGTTTGTTACCCTTCCTACCAATTACCCTCTGCTGCATTCTGGGCCCTATCTGGCCTTCAATCCTTCAATTTTCTTGCTACCTTTGGTGGTTGTTTGGAATCCTTCTGGCATCCCTTATTATAATATCCTTAATGATGTCCTGGGTCCTAGGCTTCCTGTTGATTTTATTGAGGCCCTGAGGTCTGGGAGGGTGGATGAGGCAGCTTGGTTGGCTGTGCCAGTACTACCTGTCCCTGTTTTGCCTGCTAGGTGTGTGCTGCCAGTGCTGTCTGCTGCTGCCCCAGTGCTGCCAGTACAGTCTGTCTCCACTGATGCTCTGTTAGCTGTGCTGGTGCTGCCAGTACAGCCTGTCTCTTTCTTACCTGCTGTACCCACTTGGTTGAGTGCTGAGTTTACTCAGTTGAGAGCTGAGTATGAGGCCTATGATTATTGGATATTTAAGATGAACCAACATTTTGACTGTCTCTTCTATTATCTTTATTAATCCTGATGTTCTCTATGTGTCTGTATGTTATATATCCCCTTCATGGTTTCCACTTCTTGCTCATTCACCACTGATTCCTTCTCTCTTTTTGATTTTAGTGCACTGTTTCTCCACTTTCTTGGCATTGGTGTTAGATCATTGGTATCATTCATGGGATCATAGGATTATGTTAGCTTGGCTCTAGTATCTTTAATCATTATGTATATATATATTCTGTTGTCTGCTGCTCTTTATCAGTCTATTTCTTTATCTACTCTCCTCTGTGGTTTTTACTTTCCATATCTTTATCTATTCTATTTGTCTTTATTTGAATATTACTATTCTCTTTTTACTGTTATGTCTTTTATTACCTTGCCATTCTGAGGCCTATCTTCCTCTACCTCCTCTACTGCAGAGTCAGGGTCTTCTCCTTCAGTTTCTCCTTCTGAGACCCCTTCAAGCTCTGTGCCTTCATCTGGTTAGACTTCTATTCCATGTTGTACTTGCAACACCTGCTGCCAGCAATATACAGTTGGTCCTTAATATACCCAGTGTTCAGTGTGTCTGGATTTAGCCAAGATAGTTGCTCCTCCAGTGTCCATCTCTGCTGGATCTGCCTCTGAGGATCTCCATTCCTGCTTGAATTGTCTTTGCCACCTTCCTAATTCCCAGTATAAGTGTTGTGATAGTTATTGAGCTACCTATAGAGCTGCAGTTACATCTGATACTCCTGCTGCAATTATATCTGACACTCCTACTACAGTTTCTACTGTGTTTGTTGCCCAGCTACTTCTTCCCTGTACTGATTATAGCCTTGAACAGCTATCTGACCATCAGAGTAGTCACTGTGCTGTCTGTCAGATGAGGTCTAGGGTCAGGGTTGTTGTTAAGTGTGTCATGTGTGAGGTCCCTTTGTTGAATCATCATGAAAGGCACTGCCAGAGCTGTCATGGTATTTCTATTGTCTATTGCTGTAGAAGTTGTGATTTTAGCCTCTTTCCTGACAGCTAATTCAGCTATTATCTGAACTGCTGTAAGAATGAGAGGCTAGCTACTGTATTTCTATATCTTACATGTAATACCTATCTTTAGCATTTCAATGGACCTCTAGATGTTACTACTGAGATCCTTCAGTGTCCTGACTGTTCCTCTTCTGGCATTCCTCAGGTCTCTGCCTCTCTATCCAATGCCAGCTGTTAGGAGCCTCTGGAACTTAGCCATATAAATAAGGCCTATTCTGGGTGTGGTGCTTTGTTCTGGGCCTCTAAGTTGCCTAAGACAAGCCCCAGTTCAGATTTCACCAATTATTGTAAGAATGGAGGTATTTCTTTCCCTTCCTCCTCTATGCTGGAGCCTGTTGAGGGTTCTATTATTTATAAGTTATTTTCTAGCATTCATCTATTATCCTCTTTCTTCCTGTGAAATATCCAGTCTATTAATTCTTCTTTGTCTTTCACTTCAGTTGGCTAGAAGTCCCCTCCTCATTTTTCTCAGAGTGAGCATCTATATATCATGCAGGTCCAGGGTGGTATTTACCATATGATGGGGCCTTTGGAGCCTGGGAATTCTCCAGCTGCCTTTGCCTAGTTGTATTTTCTTGACCCTCAGGAGGCTGCTAGGAATCATGTCCATGGTTGAGACTATGAGCCTCAGTGGCATCAAGTTGTTGCCTTAATTAATGCCTATATTCATTTGAATAATCTTTTCATTAGTATCCTCCATCAGGCAAAGAATGTTCTCAGTGCTAGGGAGGAGGGGCTTTCTTATCTATATTTGAATCCTTCCCTTAAGCTTATATCTAATAAGGCTGCAGGCTGTTACTATGATCTCCCAATCACTACTAATAAGCTTACTATGTTCCTGCCTGATATATCACATGAGTTTTCTAGCACTAACTATAGGGATGTTTGCCTCTATCTTCATCAGGCTCCTACCTCTAAGGAGCTTTCACATCATCATTCTGCCAGTGGGGAGCTCCATATTAGTGATCTAGCCCTGGATTTTATAGCTTCTCCTTCAGAGGCTGAGTCTTACCCTTATACATTTATCTATTATTAGCACACTCTGTTCTTTCCTTTGGCATATGCTCTGTTCTATCCAGCCAGTAGGTTTGATTACTCATGCTATATAACTCTACATGGTTTGACTACTGAAGGTGCATCTTTTCTATTTTTTCTTGATGATCACATGTTTTTACTGTTTACTGACTGTCTCTCTGTTACTCAGGCACACCTCACAAGCATACAAACCTAAGTATTACTTAGTTCTATTACTATCAGCTCTATACTCACATCCATTTATTTAACCTTCCTCATTGTGGTCAATTTCTCTTCCAGCAGTAGTTATTAGATATGTAGTTGGCTATTGATAATTCCAGACTTGAATACTTCATAAATAATCAATTAAAGCTATGTGCTGATATATATGATCTTTCTCACCTTCAGATCCAGAACAACTCAGATCCTAATGATACTGGACATCATATCTTACCTGCCCACTTTGTTGGCTCTGGCCATCACCATTAGAATACCTACTAGGGGTCTATAGCCTTGATTCAACACTTTCAGAAGCCTGCTCTGTTCATTACCTTCACCATGAACCCTGAGTGGAAGGAGATTCAGGATGAGCTTATCTGTGGTGAGAATAGGGAGCCTATACAGCACTGAAATAATAGGTCTAATTTGATTGCCAGGGTCTTTAATATGAAGAATCAGGCCCTGCTTCATAAGATTAAGGGTAGTGCTTTAGGTATATATGTTACCTACATTCAGATCATTGAATATCAGAAGAGGGAACTACCTCATTCACATACTCTATACTGACTGAGTGACAATCTTTGGTCTATTGAGAGGATAGATGATATCATTTCTGCAGAGGTGCCTGACCCCCAAGGTCCAGGGGGGCAAGAGCTTTATGATATCATCATAAAGTAGCTCCTTCATAGGCCCTGTGGACCCCATTTTAACCCCAAGACTCCCTACTGTGAGACTAACATTAATGGCACTATTCATTGTATCAAGCAATTCCCAAAACCTTACTGTGAGGAGATAACTATCTGCTAGTCCTACTACCCATAATATCATCATTATGAGAGTAATCATCAGTTCACCTACAACACTGAGAAGGCCAGTCCTGTTGATATCAGCAGTGAATGGGTTATCCCCTATAACTCTTATCTCACCTGGAGATATAAGGCTCATATTAACATTGAAGCCTGTGTTGACATAGCAGCAGTGAAATATCTATATAAATATATCATCAAGGGCTCCAATCATACTACAGTTAGCTTTGACATGGGCAACAATGAGATTCATGAGTACTATTTGGGACACTATGTTAGATGCACTGAAGCTACCTGGCAGGCTTTGAGTTTCAGTGTGAAGGATCACTATCCTGAGAATATGGAGCTCATTATTCATCTTCCAGGTAAGCACCACATTATCTATAACCCTGATGAGGCACAGAAGATTACACTGAAATAGCTTGATAGGTAGACCTCTCACCTGCTTGGCTTCTTTGAATATAACTGCCAGAAACCTCTAATGACTTATCTATACTATGACATGCCCTATTATTTCACCTAGGACCCTCAAAATCTACACTGAAAGCCCTGGAAGAAGCACTCAATTAGTGCTGTTATAGGCTAGATGTATTCCCTTACCTTCTTTCATAATGATATATATTATCTGTGCTGTTTGCTCACTATCTTGTGGTGCTCAAAGTCTTTTGATGAGTTGCTGACTGTTGCTGGGACCAAGCACCCTATTTTCTAGAAGGCATGCTATGTGAGAGATATTATTCAATGAGATAATAAGTGGGAATATACATTCAAGGAGGCTGCTGAGATGGAGACAGAGGGAGTGCTTTAATGAATGTTAATATCAGCTATTATCTATGCTGACCTGCTTGATGTTAGTGATATCTAGAAGCTTTTTTCAATAGTCTTTACTGATGACCTGAAGTTTCATTTTGAATACCATGATTATAATTTACCCCTATCTGTTGGCTGGACCCTTCAAGAGTCTGCACTCAACTATGACCTTCACCTTATCTGGAATAGCCTTACCTGGGAGGGTTTAAAGCCTAATTAAATCAAGTTCTGAAGCCTTCCTGAACCCTATTACAACTAGGAGCCTACTCTTGAGGGCAACCTACTTATCTCCCAGAAGCTTAATTATAATCATTAATCCCTTACTAATAGAGCTATTAAATGAGAAGCCCAGCTGAATGAGGATCAGCAGGCTACCTACAATACTATTCTCACTGCCATGAAGTCTACCCCCTATGATGCAAGGTTCTTCCTTAATGGCCCTGACAGCACAGGCAAAACCTTTATGTATAATACACTATGTGACCACCTAAGGTCCCTAGGCAAGATAGTTCTCTATGTTGCCAGCACAGGCATTACTGCCTAGCTTCTTCTAGGTGGTTAGACTGCCCATAAGTGTTTCTGCATCCCTATTGATATTCAGTCAACCTCAATGTGTAATATATCATGTGGGACTTAGTTGGCTGAACTTATCCAATAGACTTCACTTATCATTTGGGATGAGACCTCAATGATGCACCACTATATCTTTGATGCTGTTAACTGAACACTATGGGACCTCCAGACTGATCTATCTGGAGGCAGTAATAACTTCAGGGGAATTCCAACTGTATTTAGTGGTGATTTTCAGCAGACCTTACCTGTTATTATATGCAGCACCTGGGATGATACTGTTAATGTGTGTATGTAATGTGCCAGGGTTTGGTTCTTCCTCTGCAAGCTGCATCTCTGCTAGAATATGTGCCTATCAACTGCTACCCCTGAGGGCAGATTTTTTGCTGATTGGCTATCCCATATGTCATATAATGTGGCTCTTCAGGGCTGTCAGCTAATCCTGCTCAAGCTACACCAGACTTCTGACTTCAACAAATTTGTTACCCAGGTATATCTGGTGCTAGAGACTAGATTTTGTGAAAGGGGTTACTTTCAGGGCCATGCAATCCTCACTGCTACAAATGACATGATTAGCTGCATTAATGATGATCTTCTGAATTAGCTTTCAGATGATCAGGTTGAATACCTCTCAGTTGACACTAGCAAGCAAAATGATAATCAGAATCATGAGATAACCCAGAAGTTTATACATTCTTAGAATGCTATATCTCTTCAATCTGCTATTCTACAAATCAAATGAGATATGCCATTGATGTGTATGTGGAATCTAGACCCACAGTATGATATTTGCAATGAATCCTGCATGATCCTTCTTGCTTATTCCTCTTGATATTTGAAGATCTAATTGGATGGTGGCTCCTTTAATGGGGAGGTATGGCTTTTATATTAAATCAAATTGATAAGCAACCTAGAGGATTTTGCTGTCTCAATTATTTAACTGCAGTTTTCTGTACACCCAGCCTTTGTGATTATAATCAACAAATCACAGGGCCAATCACTCAGCCATGTTAGTATTGATCTTTAGGACTCAGTTTTCTCACATGGACAGCTCTACATTGCATTATCACATATGGTCAACTGTCATCAAATCTCAATCTTTATAAGTAGTGTTAATTGCTGTCAGCTCATGGATAATATTATCTACCCTGAGGTTCTTCACTTTTGATGTCAATATCTATATCTAGCCTCTTTTGTTTTAGCCCTGCAGAATTCATTTCTTCTTACTACCTTATCTTCATTCTTTTTTATGGCCTCTTTACCCTCATCTTTGCTATGTCTTCAACTAAACCCCTGGTAGGTCTACCTCAGACCTTTATTATTATCTTCAATGGCTTTATTATTACTAACCTTAGCAGCAGCAGTCTAGTAGATAAGAACATTGAGATTAACAGCTTTATCACCCCTGCTGTCCACCATGAGATCCCAGGTCTTGAGGTTAATGGGGAGCTGCCTGTTTTACTTCAGGCATACAATCTGAACTTTTTGTCCTTCATGGATGATATATTCATTCAGTGTAATGATACTTTGATCCTCAATTAGGATGAGTTGGGCTCTGAGATACCCTATTTGATTGTCAACATCCAGTCTTTTTGCTCTTAACTGCTCCCCAGTGCTGTTGGGTCAACTGAGTATATTACTGCCAGTATTAACTCTAATAACCTGTTTTTATCTTGCATGGGTATCTGCATTGCTTACTGCAATATGCTCACCAATTGTTCCAACAGGGTTTTTAAGGTCACTATCAAGATATACCTTAATAAGGGGCCTGATAGGTGTCCTGCCTATAGGTTCTTCTCCTTCTATTATGTCTTTCCTGGCTCTCCATATTGGAGTTATGTTCCACTTTCACAGGTTGGGAATTTAGTGAACATTGCTGATAAGACTGTTGGGTTTTTCACCAACAATAAGAAGAAGTTTCTTGCTGTTATGATACAGTAGTTTGGCTTCTTAGGTTTCCTCCCCAGTGAGAATAGTGGTCCTTTGAATGCTCCTAGTTCTAGTGCTCCTGCCCCAGGCACTCCTGTGCAGTATGTATTCTTACTTGAATTCTTTGCTATTTATTTGTTGCTGATGTTTTATCTAGAGCTATTAAGTGATGTAAGGTTGCTGCTGCTGCAACCCCTAAGACTTTAATGTAAATTAGTACCTTCTTCACTGATGACTTACTGACCCCTTCAAAGTCTACTCTTGTACTGGAGACCAATGTCAATGATGGGAAAGATATGGAGGGAGGGAGGAATAATAACAAAGAAAAAGAGAAAGATGATGGGGATGCTTCAACAAGTAAGCTTCCTCTATATGTGTCAGGTCAGGGCAAACTCAGGTCTCTGAAGAGGAGGAAGAGATATCACTCTCTAAGTCCAATCCTGTCTGACACTTCATCTGACAGGGGTTCAAGCTTGGAGAGTGAGGCCTCTATTCATGCCTCCTCTAACAGTGACCTAGGAGGGTCTGACACTGAGGATAGGTCTTCTTCTTCTGATAGTGATACTGATGAGTTTTCTATAGGGTCTTCAAAGTGAAAGATAAAGTAGATAGATAGTTCTTAGTTGCAGTTCTATTTTTAGCCTCTGACCTGATATTTTATAGGCTGTGATCTATGTCCTACAACTTCTTCTCACACAGCAGGTTAGGGGCCTTTTTTTTTGACCTTTAAGGTTATTTTTCATTCAATTCATATCTTATACAGGTGTATGCTCATAGGAATCCAGTAGATCACATGACTTTGATTGGCTGAGGGAGATCTCTTTGTAGAATGAAAAAATGACATCCACAGTGCACACAGGTGCACTGCTGAAGACAGATCTTATTATATATAATAATGCTAAATAAGCTTTAATGGAAGTATCTCCTTTTTTTGCATTTATGGGATTTAATCTGGATTTACTCCAGAATGTTACAGATGACACTCCTAAGAGAGAGATAAACTCTACTATCAATTAAAAACCTTGAGAAGTTCTAGATGTTATAAAGAGACTTAACATATTAATAGAAATCTATAAGAGGTTGATGACTAGCTTATAATATACTACTAAGAAGTAAGTAATATATTATAATTAAAAACATAAGCTAATATCATTTAATATTGAAGATGAAGTCCTTTTATCAGCAAAGAACATTAAAATGATTAGATCTTATAAAAAGCTAGATAATTGTTGATTTAGTTCATTTCTAATTATTAAAATTATTAGCAGATAGACTTATTAAGTTCAATTATCTCATTCTTTTGATTAAATACACCCCATTTTTCATGTGTCTCTCTTAGAACCTTACTAATAATGAGCAGGATCAGAACCACCTTGCCTTAATAGCATTGAAATTAAAGGAGATTTGAAATATATAGTGGAGGATATTTTGGATAAACAACTGAGATGAAATGATAAATCAAAGTATTTAATTAAATAGAAAGAATATCTCACTTTGGAGAATACATAGGAATCATTGGATAATTTGAAAAATTTGAAGGATCTTGTTGCAGCCTGGGAGGCTGCTAATTAGAATTAAGATATGGGAGTTCCTTATGATTAAAAGTCAAATAGAAAGAGAAAATGCTAGCTCCCTACTCTTTTCTTCTACTAGGTTTTTAAGTAGGTAGATAGGTTTCTATAGTCTAAGGATAGATAATACTCTTCTTCTAGTTTTCTCAAAGGGTTTAGAAGTTTAATGAGGTTGTCAACTTATATCAGAAAAGAAATTAGAAAGAGTATTTTATACCCAAAAGAGCTAGATAAATAATTTAATATTCTTTAGCCTGAAGGCACTGCAGGAGAAAAAAGAAAAACAAAAGAAAAAAATAAACACTCCCTCTATATAGATACTACAGACACCCTAGAATAATCTACTTCTAGCTATAATCTTATATTTTTCAATTAATAGGGTATATCTCTTTCTTCTCCATCCTCATCTATTTTACTATTAATCTATATATTAATATCATTTAAAAGGATTTTACACTTACTAACTGCTTCAGCAGCCTCTTCATCTTCTAAAGCTTCTTTTTCTACTCCTCTAACTTCTTCATGATCTGGTGTAGCAGGGCAGCACACTCTGAACCTGTTAAGATAGATATAGAGGTAGCTTGCTCTTCAGTAGGTACCCCCTTTTTAATGTAGATTTCTATATTAGAGGTGAATTAATAATAGAAGACCTTAAGATACTTTTAAATATTATACTTTATGTAGCTGAAATCTATCAGCTCCTATATCTTTCACAGCTTTCCATGAAATTTTACTAGTACCTATAATTTTATTAGGAATCATGTTGCAACTAAATAGGCAGGAGATAATACTTATAGAGTAATAGCATACATTATTTTTACAGCAGTACTTACAGTTATTATACTGTAACCACTTCACACACATTACTTCCAGGCCATTATGGAAAAGCTTCACACAGTGCAGGTAAGAGGCTCAATCTATATAGTATTTCTCAATTTTCTCTGCTGAGGCATCAGCTTCTGACTTCTTAGAGAGGTCAGATTTAGAATTGGAGGACTCAGAAGACTTCAAAGAGAAATTTAGCTTATATTAATTAATCTTTTCATTCTTATCTTCATCTTCATCCTCCTCCTCTTTCTCATTCTCTAACTCTAAAGAGACTTTTACCTCTACTAATCATTTGAGATAACTCTTCATATAGAGAGCTCCATCCTTGTAATCTTCTAACAGAGAAGAACATAGAGAGTTACTAATAGAATCATCAGTGCTGAGCCTAGGTAACAGATTGTCACTCAGCTATATAAATTAATTAGCCACTTATTATCTCTAAATTATAACTGTAACACTTACATTAAAGTCATTAGATTCTAGGACTTTCTAGATATCTTTCTTAAGATCTTTTTTCTTCTTCTTAACATTTTCTCTCTAGTAGCATTAGAGCTGCTTTAGTAACCCTATAGCATGTACAAGCTCTGAATTGGATTTAGAGGCCCTATTTGTAGAGATAGTAATAAATAGAGGCACTATTTTATATTAGATTCTATCTCTCTCTTCTGGTATTATAACAGACTTACTGGTGGTAATAGGCAAGAGGGGCCAGCAGAGTCTCTTAAACTTGTATTTAATATTGAAGGTGTGAATGAATGTGGATATAGCTATTTTAATCTATTTCCTCTATTAGTTTTTACTCTGTTCTTTACAGTGTGTTTTTCTCTTGTTTTCACACTCATTCTGATAGTTTTGAGATGGATTTTGGACTTATCAGAGCATGTTGTAGAATGATTGCTGAGAGGAAGTTTTTTTTATATGCAAAAAACATTTATTTATATCTCTCTGCCTTACCTACCCCTTATTATTATAATAACCCCACATGAATTTAATGTTCACCTTGCAACACTCTAATCTCCCTGTTGCCCCCCTATTTCTCACATGACCAGGATTTAGGGACTAAACCCTTTTAGAAGGAGGTAATTATTATATTCTTGTACTAATAATATATTATTCTGCTATCTGAACATCCTGCAACCACTACATTGAACTTTATCATATATATCATCATATATCTCATTATAGAGCTCTACCCAGGCCTAGCTAGAGCATAGCATCATAGATAGATTCAGCAGCTCCAGAGAGCTCCATATAGATAGCTACTGATCTTTCAGACTTGCTGGAGGGCAGCAATTTATTTATCAATCTATCTAATATTTGAAAATCCTCTCATCTATTCACCTATGTATTTCCCCCTTTATGATATTAAGATATCTACCTCCTCTAGTCTAGCAAAGCTCTCATTGAAGAACTCTATCTCTCTGAGCTCTAGATAGCCTAATCTACTTATTAGCTTCTCATCCCTTTCAAGCATCAACTGATAAGGCACTGTCTCTATTTCTATATCAGTAGTGCTGTCACTTAGATATCAGAGTGTGCTTACAATTATTATAAAGAGACAATATTTAACTAGAATGAATTTAAAGAGTTTCTTATGAATTAACTTGAGGATTATTGCAATTACAGCTATCTTACTGCTTCTTAATTTCATAATTTAGTTCAATAAGAGAATCAATCAGTTCATACTTTTAAAGCTTCTTTTAATAAATATTAGAATGAGCTTGAATATCACCTTCATACCTTATAAATACAGCTTTTTTATGCTAAGCTGCATTCCTTAATTTAAAATACTATTAATAATTATCAGACTATTCTAATAGATTGAATGGAGCTAATTAATCTAGCATCTTATCTCTAATCTTAATTAAAGAAACTCTGATAACCTTCTCAGCAAAATTAATCTACTAATATAGGTGCTGATTTTTATAACATCAGGTATCCTATAGTTACCAGTATCAATAAAAAGGATATAAAATGTAGGTAAGATGAATTCATTTCAAAGCTATCTCTTAAGCCTACTAATAATATTTCTCAAAAAGAGTGGAAGAACAGAGAGGATAAGAATCTTTATTTTAATTACAGTAAATCTGATCATTATGTAAAGAATTGCTGATCTAAAAAAGGAAGAAAAAAGGATAGTAAGAATATTCTAAAAATCTCTGTAATTTAAATAGAGAATGCTTTAAATTAGTAATAACTATATTTAAATCTTTAGCTTTATTTCACCATGCTTATTAATACTTCCTCTGATGTAATTATAACTCATTGCCTATTTAATTCTGAATTGCAGGTGAATTGCATAGCTGCAAAGTATCTCATTAAGTATGAATGAAAAGTTCTAGAAATTTCAGGCATGGCTTGATTTCCTATGGATGATTTTTATTTCTAATTTGATTTGAAGATGATTTTAATAAAGCTACTGATTCAGAAGGCCATTCAAATGAAGAAGATTTATCCTATCAAGTTATAATAATATTAAATAAGGATATTATTTTAGGAATGCTGTGAATGTTAATGAATAACCTACTAATTAATTAGGTTGCTTGAATATAGTACTATTGCCTCACTAATAATCAAATAACTATTAAAAGTTTCAAGAAGTTTATAAAAATGATTTAAAATGCACCCTGTGTTTATTATATTACTAGTAATGAAATTAATATAGATCCTCCAGGTTAGACCTTAATTATACTGTGTATAGAAGCATTGAAATCCTCATTGAATCTATATATATAAAATGTATTTAAAAAGTTTTCTGCTGTCTTTTCAGAAGAAGGTACATCAAAATTGGCTGATGTGGGAAAAGTAGTGCATGAAATCAATTTAATTAATAGTGCTTCACTACTCTATGGCCCTTTATATAATTTATCTGTAAAAGAACTGAATACATTATGAAAATTCTTGAAAGAAATGTAGTTTTAAAATTAGATTTGACCTTCATAAAGCTCAGCTAGAGCTCTAATTCTATTTGTACTTAAAAAGGATAGTAGTCTTCAACTTTGTGTAGACTACTAGAGTTTAAATTGGGTAACTATTAAGAACTGTACTCTACTACCACTTATTGAAGAGATGATGGACTGGCTGAGTAAGATGAAATACTTTTCTAAGCTAGATCTTAGAGATGCATACTATTATATTTATATTAAGAAAGATGATGAATGAAAAATAGCTTTCTAAATAAAATATAAGCATTTTAAATTTTATATAATACTTATGAGTAGACTAGCCATTTGTTACCAAACCAAACTAAAACTAAATTTAACCTTAGACATTTTACCTGGAATGATAATCCTTTTTACTATATTATTACTTTAATATAGGTACTATATTACATTTATATTTTACTTGATTAGTCCCAAATTATATTATAGAATAATATTATAGTCCCAAATCATATTTAGTATTAAAAATATAAGTCCTAGTCTCATTTGGTCCCAATTATCTCTATTAGGACCAAATGGGACTATGAATCCTGGTTTAGATTATATAATTATAATCATATGACTAGGTAATGCCAAGTCTGAGATATATAGATGGCAGAATAACTTTAAAATGTGTATTTATAATAATAAGTATTACTAAATATTATTACTTTTCATTGCCTGAAGGCCTTAGCTCCAATCTTAAACTAAAAAAACTAAAAAAATATAACACATAAAAACATTAAAAAACCCTTTTAAATCTGAGACACAGTCTGCTTAAAGTACTCTGATCTAATTGCATCTACTACCTCCATCACCAATTATATATTCTCAACTCTGAGAGTCAACTACTTCCCATGCACCATCATCTTTACTCCATCTATATTCATAATATAATCAGTAATCAGTATATATATTTAGTAGACTTAGTAGATTAATTAACTTATACTCAAAAAGGATGATAAGGGTTATTTCCACTACTAATTAAATAATATTAAGAGTAGAGTACTGAAAGTAATGCTCCTCATTATTAATCTTACAGATCAGATATATCATTACAGCCTTAATAAAAATGAGCTCCTCAGACTTCTAATAGAACTAAATCTTCTGAATTCACTCTATTAATCTAAATGAGCAGCTAAGTATTACTGAAAAGTATAATCATAACTTACTATTCTTATTATAATAGTAATAGAGCTTAGAATTGCATTTAATCTAGTAGTTTCTCAAGGCATTAGAGAGCTCAGCATGATATTAATCCTACTTGGCCTGCTACTCAGTAATATATACCTTATAGTTTACTTTACAACTAGGTGTAGTATCTTTCATCACTGCTTGGCAGGAGAGGGGGGTGTACTTTGGTATTTTCAAATCAGAGGAGGGGGTATTAATGCATTTAGGTAGAGGGCAGGGGAGATAGAGACACAGCTGATTAGAATGGTAGGAAAGGAGGAATAAAATAAATAAAGAAAAGAAGAATAGAGAGGAAAAGAGGAGGAGAAAAAAAAGAAATATTATTAAAATTTTAACCCTAATTAGCTACCCTAGCAACCTGTAATCATCATCTAGGTCTATTCCTGATATAAATTACCTGATAACACTATACAAAAAATATTAAATATAGATATATCAAATATAAATAACCTGCTTTTAGATTTAAAAAATTTCCTCTATCTTTTTATTTTTCCTTCTCTTCTTTTCTTTCTTCTCTTTTTTTCCTACCACTATCTTATTTCTCCTCTTTTAATATCTCTATTCTACTATCATAATTATCACTTTCTCCTACTACTATCACTAGCTATATCTTTATCTATCTTTAAGATCTATATGACTAAGGCCCATGAGTATCATCATCAGCTTGAGGGGCCTAAGAAAGAAGCATTCAAACAGGGTGAGATCAACCACAAGGCACACCATGTCACACTGAAGAAGTTATATAAGGAAAATAAATAGTAATAATCTATGGTAATACTTGTATATGAATTCAGCTAATCTGTGCTAGAAATGAGGCTGATGAGGCTAGGCACAAGGAATTAGAAAAAAAGAAGGTAAAGTAGCTGATGTAGAAGTATTAGAACTAGAAGTACTCTTAGAAATAATATAAGATGAAGGTAGAGTAGGAGGAGGCTATAAAGAAAGCTATCAGAAAGAAACACTACTAGAAGTAGGTTAAGAGAATTTTAGAGTATGAGGTTAAAAAGCTCAAGTAGGTAAGAGTTCTAGTCATACTCTTTAATAATACTCTTCTAATCTAATTGAATAAATTAATAGGTTTATAATGAGAAGAAGATTAAGGACCTTTTTTACTCCTACATACACATAATGATTTAGAACATCAAAGAGGCTACATTACTCTCTAGCCAGGCTAATCTTCTTACTGCTAAGGTTAATGTTAATGTAGTTGATCAGAAGATAGCTAATTTTGATGTCTAAATTAATCTAGCCTATTATGAGGAGCTACCTCTGCCAGAGGAGGTACTAGAGGATAAGTTTGAGGTTGTCCTCACCTCTGATGAGGAGGAGAAGGAGGAGGATGAGGAGGAGGAGGAGTAAATTATTAAGAATGAAGAGATTAAGGAAGAGGAGGAGGAGCCTGGAGGAGAATGAAAAAAATAAGTCTAAGTAAAAAATTTTTCTTTTAGTAGATAGTATAGTGAAGTTAATGAGAAATAAAGAAGTTTAATTGATTAAATTAAAATTTCCTACTTCTATTTTTAAATTGAGATTTCTATGATGAAAATGAGTAGTATACAGTGAAGATATATATATATATATCTATATACTTCTAGTGAGATATATTTATATTAATCATTTCTCACAATGTACAATTTATACTAAATAAATATTAAAACTCTTCTGATAACACTTTTTAGTAACAGTATAATAATATTTAATTTATATTTAATATGGATTTCAATGTTTATGATATTAATATCTATATTCTAATAATTCTATTCTTCTTGTTTGATGATATAGCCTAACTCCTAAGATTAATTTTATCATGTATACTAGTATGATAAGAAAATTTCATTTCAGCTATATAGTAGATTCATCTTAATTAATATCATCATTCATCATCATTACCCCCCTTATTAGCATCAAAAATGGATGATTTCCTTGAAAAGCTCCCTAAAATTACAGTTAAGGTAAAGAAATATATTGTATATGAAGATTCATACTCCTAATAATTCTACACCTAGTGGGTAACCACAGAATGCTATATATTCAGGCTGAAGAAGTGAATCATATGGAAAACCCCATTAGAATCAAGATAATAAGAAGAAGCTTGGAAAAGCTTTCTATAAATAGTAGAGAAAGAGACTGGCCAATCATATCTTTATTATAAGCTCTGTGAAGGAATTTAGTCATATTCATTATAAACTAAATATGGTTTAGATGGGATTATCAAGCATCTGAACTCTAATGAATATAAGGGTGATTAAAAATCCTAAAATAATAATATCATAAAGAGACTAATAAGAAGCATTTTATTCTTACTATATGTAACACTTTCTGGTAACACTAATGATGCAATTCATTAAGGAAATAATGAAAAAATGACTCTAATTGAATTTTACTACTAATATTCTACTCTATACTCTAAATATCTTTTATAAATAGATACTATACATCTATATCTCTCTGAACCTCTCTCTCTATACAACTAAAAACAATGAATTCTATATCCTTCTTCAGATGTTAGAACCACTAACAGCTATTCTCCATTAAATAAGTTCTTGAAACACACTTAATAGACACTATATAAATGATATGGAATAATTAGGATTAGAACTAAAGTAGTAAAGAAAGATCTCTCTAACTATAGATGCATAGATAAGTATTAATAATCTAGTATTTCTAGGTGTGGTCTGTTATTTCATTAATAATCAATAGGAGTATAAGGAGCAACTAATTAGAGTTAAGACTCTAGTGAAAAGTCATACTGAAGAGTATTTCACTGAAATCCTTATAGGTGTCATTCAAAATAATTACTGAGAGATTCAATCTAATCTACTTGTAATTATCATAGATAATGCTAAAAGTAATAGAACTATAATTTACAGTTTGAAGGAGAGGTTGATTGCATATTAATAGAATAGTAATTAGAGATATATTCTATACATTATACATGTTATTTAGCTGGTAGTGCAGGCTTTAATTAGTGAGTTTAAGATTAAGGTAGAACATAAGATGATAGTGAGTTCTTTTAATGAGTAAAATATTATCTTATAGAGTGAGATTTCATTTTCTACTACTCTTTATAAGGTAATGATATTTGATCATACTCCTACTATATTTAATTCTAAATACTAACATTAATAATACTTATATTAGATTTAACATATCACTATTATTATTAGTATCTCTCTAAAATAAGAGTAATAATTTTTTAATATCTAATATATAATGGCATCTACATCCACTATACAGTCCACTCCCCTTAAAATGATTCAGAATGTTAAGACATAATAGAGCTTAATATATGAAATAGCTATTCACATATTTTAGCTTTAGAAATTAATTAATTACTGAATAGAGGATTTTAAGAGAGAAAAGATTCAATCTTTAAAGCTCTCTATAACTAAATGAACTCAGTTGAAGTATGTTATTAATTTACTCTTTCTTTTCTATATAATAATTAAAGCTGTTTTATAGATGTGAATATCTATATTGCAGATGATATGATGAGTTTATAATAATTTATTTAACTATCTGAAGGATCAATTAGAAAAGAGTTATAAACATTCTTCTTGAGATAAGGTTATATGGAGAGTTATTGAAGCTGTAAAGATAAAACTCTCTCTTTATTACAGTAAAATAGATTAATACTTTGCAGATTTCTATACTATTATAGCTGTACTAAATTCATCACTATAAGTAAATGCATACTTAGAGGATGATTGAATAAAGAAAGAATAATAAGTATATATTAATATTATTAAGGAGTACTACAATAAAACCTATTAGCAGTATGAACCCTCAGACATTGAACCTGGAGATAATATAGATATGATGAAGGATGATTTCTAGGTAGATAATACTTTTTAATAATATATTGTCATGCAGATGCATAGATATATGCTAATAGTTAATTATATAGAATCTTAATGTATTAATTGTGAACTAGAATAAGACTAGGCTAGCTGCTTGTAGGACTGAGTTTGACTGCTACCTTTATGATAATAGAATAATCATTAAGTAGAAAATAATTCTTAAAATCTGGGCTGTACTTGAACATATCTATTCAATAGTTATAAGAATAGTATGGAATGTTCTTGTAATCTCTCTGATAGATGTTGGGATGAAATGGAAATTCAATTCAAGCTAAGATATATATTACTATCATTATGATAAATTACATGGGGAAATGATTAAAAAGATAATGATGATAAAATATAGGAAAAAAAAGAAGATTACTAATAATTTCAGTAAGAATACTATAATTAAGAAGGAGGATGTACTTACAAAGCAATATATATAATTTAATACATTATATAGATATATGGGTAGATCATGGGTGTAATTCTGCATGAAGGTATATAAGATATCTTATTTTAATAGTATTTTCTTATAAGTGTTATTAATTATCATTACCTTCTTCTCTATGATTATATAATCAAAATGGGACCAAATGAGATCAAGTTTAAATTTTAGTCACTTTTAGTTCTATTTATGTTATGTTTTATATGGTCATTTTACATGATTTATTCTTTAAAATAGGTCATTTTTCCTGGTTACTTTCAAAATTTTGGTCATTTATCCTTATTTATCTTTTAAAAGTAGTCATTTTTTATATTTTAAACCTTTAAAGTCATGTTTTATACTACCTTTTAGCACTAAATAAGACTAAAACCAAACTAAATCAACATGAAAATTCCTAGTCCTAGTGGCTAGCCTACTTATAAGACTATGCAACACATCAGCTACATTTTAGTTCTACATTAATTAAGTGCTTTGCAGACTTATCAATGTCTGCTGTATAGTCTACCTCAATGATATTTTAATGTTTTCTAAAAATGAGAAAGACTATAAAAAGTACATACATTAGGTGCTGAAAAGACTCTAGTAATATAATCTTTATATAAAGAAATTAAAATGTACTTTCTTTGTAAAGGAACTAAAGTTTCTAGGCTTTATGATTAGAGTTAATAGAATTTGAATGAATCAAAACTGTATGGCCACTATTCTTAAATGGCCTGAGTCTTAAATATTTTAAGAAGTCCAAGTTTTCTTAGGATTCATAAATTTCTATTAATAATTTATATATGCTTATTTAAGAATAACAGCTCCTATAACAGACTTGCTAAAAGGCAGTACCAAGAGAAAGAAACTTAAACTATTTATATTTACTGAATAAGCTTGAATAGTATTTTAAAAAGTTAAGTAAGCTTTTGCAGATATTATACTACTTAATCACTTTAACCCTAAAAAGCCTATATAAGTAGAGATAGATGCTTTAAGATTTGGAATTACTGGAATCCTCTCTTAATTATCTAAGAATGTGTAACTAGAACCTGCTAATAATATATAAAATTCTAAGAGAAATTGGTAGGAAGATGCCTATTTACTTACAACATGTAGGTAAGATTGATTACTAGTTATCTTCTATTTGAAGAAGTTGAATCCAATGTAATATTAATATGATATATATAATTAAGAATTATTAGTAATTATTAAATTATTTTAAATGTAAAGACACTATATGTAAGGCATTAAATTCTCTATTCAGATGCTAATAGATCATACTAATCTATATTACTTCTTCACTACTAAGAAGCTATCTAATAGATAAGTACATTAAGTAGAAGAGCTATTAGAATATGATTTTTATATTTATTACTATTTAGATTAGCTTAATCCTGCTGATGTATCATTAAGGTGATCAGATTATAAAATAGTCCTTTGAGAGAAAGATGTTGATAGAGTGCTTTCTATTTTACAGTGAAAACTAACTGTATAAAGTTCAGTCATATCTAGTATAAATAATGTTAATAAAGTGCCTGTGAAGAGAAGATACATGATGTCAGATGTGACTATATAGAGTAATTAAAATAATACTGTATAACTAGCTAGTATGACACTATTCAAGAGGACTAGCACTGATGGTCTAGAACATCTTATACCTCATTTAGTAGCTATAAAAGCTATATAAAATGAAATAAGCTATAATTTTTCATCTAGAATACTTATTGAATTCATCAAAGAGGTATAGAAAAGAGATGCCTTTACTACATCTTAAATTTAAGAATTAAATAGGTGTGGAGATTTTAGAAGAGATTTCCTGACTGAGTCTGTAGATTTAAAACTAACTAAGTTAGCTATAAATTATTAGCATCTTAGAGAATGTAGACTTCTAATGTAAAATAAATCTATCTTTATTCTAGAAAGTAAAGCTTTATGTAAAGAGCTACTATATATTTATTATAATGATTTCTATGTAGGACATTTTGGAATTAATAAGATGAAAGAATTACTTTAAAGAAAGTATATATAAAAAAAGATCTAAAAGAATGTAATTAATTATATTAATACATATAATGTATGCTAAAGAGTGAAGGTTCTAAAGCACTTATACTATAAAATCTTATTATTATTGTTGATTCTGGATTAGCTGTGGAAATTTATATCAATGAATTTTATAGTAGATTTACTGAAATCTTAATTCCAGGGCAAGAGATATAATAGTATTTTAGTCATTATTGATTGATATATAAAGATGGTTAAATATATCCCCTGTCTAAAGATCATTAAAGCTTTGGATCTAGCTGAATTGATCATAGGTTTAATAGTTAATAAATATGAACCTCTAATGTCAATTATATCTAATTATAGATTAATATTTACAAGCTACTTCTAGTTAGCATTTTACTATTATCTTTAAATTTGGTGAAATTTATCAACAGCCTTTTACTCTCAATCTGATGATCAAACTGAATATTAAAATCAAACATTAAAGTATTATCTTTAAACATATTATTCCTACTATTAAGATGATTGGCTAAAACATTTATCAACAGCTCAATTTACTTATAATAATGCTAAGCAAGCTTTATTAAATATATCTCTATTTTTTGCATTTCTTGAATATAATTCAGACTTACCCCAAAATGTTGCAGATGATGTCCTTGAGAGGGAGGTAATCTCTACTGAAAATTAATGGAAGCCTCAGGAAGTACTAGATGTGATGTAAAGACTAGATATATTAGAGAAAGTCTATAAGATGTTAATGAATACCTTATATTATACCTATGAAAAGTAGGTGTAGTACTATGACTGAAAGTATAAACTGATGACATTTTAACTTGAAGAAGAAATCTTAATTTCAGTAAAGAATATTAAGATAATGAGATCATGTAAAAAGCTAGATAATTAATGACTTGAACTGTTCTCAATTATTAAGATAATTAGAAAGTAAGCTTATAAGATTAAGTTACTTTCATCATTTAATAATATTCACCCTATTTTTTATGTTTTACTATTAGAGTCATATCAACAGTAGCCAGGAGAAAAACCACTGAGACCAGATAGAATAGAAATAGCTGGGGATATTAAATATATTATTGAAAGAGTATTAGATAAATAAATAGAAAAGAATTGAAAGTTGAGATATCTAGTTAAATAAGAAAATTACCTGGATTTGAAAAATATCTAAGAACTAAAAGAGAATCTGGAAAATGCTTGCAATCTAGTTGAAATATAAGAGCAAGTAAATTATAGCTAAGATGTAAGAATCTCCTATTACTAGAAGTAAGAATAGAACTAAAAATGAAAATGATTCATTTCTTTACTTCTTTTCTCCTATAGAGTTTTTAGATAGATGAATTGAAATTAATAGCTTAGATATAGAATAGAATAATACTCTTCTTTTATTTTTCTATATAGTTTCAGAAGTTTAATGAGGCTATCATCTTATAGAAATTGGAAAGGAAAAATGATTAAAAATCAGTTACCCTGAAGGATAAAAATAACATTAAATTGAGTTAAAAAAGAAAAATTGCCTGAAGACTATAAAATAAAAATACTAGAAAAACAAATTCTCCATATCTGACCTATTATTCTATGATAAGTAGGCCTTTATCTATATACAATTAATTAGTCTCTAATATAATTATACTATAGATATAATATAATTACTTACTCTATTCATTCTTTCTTTAAAAATATTTAATTACTCTAATATTTTCTACAGTAGAGCTATCATCTTCTATTTCTATATTATAGGGGCTGCAGCTCTCAGCTTGTATGAAGAGTATATTTTAATGTAGTTTTTTATATTAGAGGTAAACTTAACTACTACAGCCTTTATAACTTTATAGGTTACTAACTCTACTACTTGATAATCTACTAGCTCCTACAGGGCATATACTTCATAATGAAAGGGAGGTAGAATCTATTTCATCAGTTAGCTTTAATAATAATTTGTTAATAATGTGTTAATAAGGAGTAAAATATTCATCTTATTATAAAAATTATAACTCTTTTTATAGTAGTTATATTTACTTTAACAGTATTTTTTAATGTAAATAACCCTCTTACCATCTCAATATTACTTCATGTAATACAAGCAGGTGTTCATACCTATAAATATAATTAAAATAGGAGTAGTAGCTTCCTCCCCATCCTTCTTGAATTTAGAGATGCACCTAAATGAAGATGACTCTTTAATAATATTAAAAAGATAAATTTACTAATTACTCTCCTCTTTTTTTTTAAGCTCAGGGGTTTCTATCATCACTCTGAATTACTTGAAAATGCTTAGAGTAGTTATATGTCTAGCTCTATTTTTATGATCATCTATTAGTGAAGAGTATAGAAATATATCTGAACTAATAAGCTTATTAATGCTGAGTACTAAGATATTAGGAGTAGTGTGATGGGGATCTGCCATTAGGTTGGATCAATTTTTTGCTGAGGCTTTTTACTGCCAAGCACAGCCATGAAGATAGATATTTTCCTTTTATTGCAAGACTTCATTTGTTTGTTTATGAATTTTCTCATGCATGTATATACTTCTTTAAGATAGATCTTTTATTTCTTTTATGTGTTGCCTTATCATTCTATTACTGTGTTGTTTTGTACTATAAATTGCCAATACATTCCTCTGCTTCAACATTGATATCAATTCTTTTCTTGTGTTTGTCACTGCCCTATTTAGTGCTGCCTGATGTGCACACCCTGTCCCTGCTTCATTAGTGCACATGATTGAAAATCATGAATGAATGAACAGATGGTAGCATTGATATAAATAATTATACTGAGTTTCTTTCCTCTTTTCTCTTTTCTTTTGTTGAGTGTGTTACTCAACACAATTCTCTTATTTCAATTTGTAATAGGCTCATTTGGTTGGAGTGAGCCTGCAGTCTTGCAGCTGCACTAATGGCAATACTACCAGAAGAAAACTTTAAAGAATAGACCTACTAAACTATTGAATCCATCAAGCCATTCCTCAATAAATGTAGACTTCAGTAAGAAGAAAAATCTGCAGCAGATCTTGCAGTTCCTTCTCTTCCTTAAATCCCTGAATCTCTACCTACAAAAAGATATAGATATTACTATCATTATCAATCTATTTCTCATCTGTAAATGTGAGCTACTTGTCTATTCATTTCTTCATTAATATATGCTTTCTAAATATGCTTGATCAGATTCTATCACACATCATCATACTCAGTCAGGAAAAGCATTAGCTCTGCTGCTAAAAATCAAAATCAACAGTGAGAAGATATTCAGCTCTACTAATTCCTCCTCAGGCCTGCCAATGCTTAGCAGTGTCTTGCCTTCTGAAAGTAGAATGATTTATCAGTAACTTATCATCCTCATACTGGTTCCTAAATCCCTTAGAGCTCCCTCTTTTGATGGGAAAGATATTACTCAGTTTGTCAATCAGTTTGATGCTGTGCTGAAGCTGCACCATGTTTCTAAGGATGAAGTCTTAACTGTGTTGTGTAATTATTACTCTATGAAACTGCAGGGCCATGTGAATCAGTTGGTGAAGAACCTACAAATCTGAACTAAAGTCAAAGTAAGGTTGATGTCAGAGTTCTAGCAAGATAATACTTATCAGTAAATATACAACTAGATCTATCTGAATGTCTTATCTAGTTTCAAATAATCTTTCAGTTAAAACATTCTCACTTTCTGCTGCTAATTCTGTATTATTGCCAAGCTACTGATCAGTCAGAACAAAATCTAGGAATCTCTTGCCTGCTAGTTATTCTTACAAGGTTTGCCTGATGGGGTTCATAAGAAGGCTTTTCACAAGGCTAGGTTTGATCAAAACAACCCATCTGAGTAGAAAATTTTGAAGGTTTGTGAAGCTACAGTAGAATCTCAGGAAGTCAAAGAAAAGATGATCTGAATGATCATATCTGACCTGGGTTCTCATATGATGCTGCTTACTCAACTGCCTCTTACTCAGCCTATCTTCAATCTATCTATCTTGACTGTGCTGAGATCTCAAGTGGCCCCTTCTGTACTACCTACTTCTTCTGATTCAGCTTCAAGAAATTTAAATGATAGCTTGCTTGAATCTCTTGTCAATCAGATGGATGTACTGTTACTAGCTATCACAGGTTTTCAACAGCAGGAAAATATGCAATAATCAGCTATAGTGCTATATGTCCTCACCAATTAGGGATCTATCAATCCTACTTGAGATCTTGCAAATATTTTCTATTATGAGACACAGTGTGGTCCTAACAGTTCATATCAACCTCAATCTGGAAGTATGTTATAATATGATTATTCTCCTTGTATCTATTAGAGTTGCAGTGACTTCTCTCACATGCTCCCTCAGTGTCTTCAGATTGGCAAGCTAATTGACCAAGGAAAGATCCATTGAAATAGAATGAGTAAATACTTTGACAGACATGTGATGCAGTGCAGGGTAAAGATTAATATGAATTAATATAAATCATACATTATCATCATCAAGCATACTTTTAAGTAGAGATCTGCACCTCCTATCATCTCATCAGCAGTAAAACTCTACAACAATGATAGCATCCTTATTTCCTCTGATAGTAGTCTATTACTAGCAGTCAATTTTATTAGTATATGTAATATTGGATTTGAGAGCAGCACAGAAGAGGGTAACTTGAATAGCAAGATAGAAGGGGTTACTAGTGTGATGGCTGCTCAGACTGCTACTAGAAATAATAAGAATAAAGAGTCAGCTACTAACAAGAATTAATCTACACTCTCTAGCTAGATTGAAAAGGAGAAAGCCCTATCTTCCACTCATTTTTGAAGGGCTGATTGCTATTCAGATGGCTCCTAAAAATCAGTTTTATTTGCTGAGGACATCATTTTATCTTTACCTGATCCCAATGAATTATAGACTCTTCTTGATGGTCAACTACAGGAAGAAATGCTGACTCAGCTGATTAATGAAGCTATATCTGATGCTGAGATGGCTGAAGCACCTGAGATTCAGAAGAAAATTATCCTCTACTATCTCAGAAAATCTAAAGGTCTTAAGCTCTTTATTAAAATGAAGGATAAGGAGAACTGTGCCACTGTGACCCAGATCATCTTTAAGAAAATTATGTGTTAAGAGATCATAGAAATTCAGCTTAAGAATATTATAGCCTGCTCTGCCCAGCTACAGCAGACATTCTTCTAGAATCTTTCAGCTGAAATTCAGTAACATATGATTGAGGAGGAATCTACTAGAGTCTCCTTTATTTAGCCCTCCCACTATGTCTCAGAATATGACTCTTGGTGGAATCTGATGTTTATTGGCCATATCAAGTTTTCTATCAGTATTGGAAAGGGTTAGACTGAAGTCATATTTGATAGAGAGGTAGAGATTAACTATATGGTGAAGAGCACTATCTTGAGTTTCAATCTGATCATTCAGAAAGATGCTCTCAAGCTGATTCTTAATGCTGATAATTAGCACAGTGGTATCATTAGAATCTATAAGAATGTTCTAGTTTATATTAGATTTATATCTATGCCTCAAATCTTCTTCATTCTAGAGTGTGGTTCCCATAAGTACATTTTAGGCTATTCCTATGAAAATGTGACTTAATTAGTGTGACAGACAGATAATGTGGGTGGCATCACTGTTATGATTTTTGACCTGGATGATGAGACCAATCAGGTGTCTTTTCTCAGCTATTCTTCAGAAGACTATGATGATAGATAGCTGGATGATCTTTATAATAAGTATCAGTCTTTAAACTAGAAGTGCTGAGTCTGACTGATCTTTATGATGATGGTGATGAGTAAAGAGATGAAGTCAGAGTTAGCAATATTAGTGTAGCAGATAGCAGGGTAGAAATTCTGCTGTATAAGAGTAATGAGAGGGAATCCAGCTAATTATGATTTCCCAGTCTGAGGCTAATAAATACCTCCAGCTAATTAGAGGTTGCCATTTAATTGCCCTAGAAATCTCTACTATACATTCCTGTCATTCTGTGACAGTACTTTCAGTCATTCTTGTGTGCTATATTTCCTTTCTTGTAGCACCCTATCTCTGAAATTTATTGAGTTTATAGCATTTAACTACATGACCTTTCTCTCTATAATTCTACTAAGCCTTCTTCTCAATCTTATCATCTGATTGTCATCATGCTATACAAGTGAAAAGTGGACAAGATTCAGCCTCTTAATATATTAGTGATAGATGGAGAGACACCTGATGGAATAGATTAATAAAGAGAGATTTATCAGAAATGATATTAAGATAATATCAAACTTACAAAGAATCTATCTTTACCTTATAACTATCTGATTATGCCTTATTTCTCAGATTGCCAGCACAGCTCTTACCTCACATCAGACAGAATAGAAAAGCTTCAAATCAGATCTATTTTAACACCTTAAGAATATAAGCTGCTGATTGAGATCTTACTCAGGCAGGAGAAAGTATTAATATGGAGCTTCAGTAATTATAGGAAGCTGACTGAGGAAGTCTCTTCACCAATTAAAATTCATACTGTTGAGTATAAAGCATGGCAGGCCTCTAGGTTTTCTATTCCTTAAAAATTACTGCTAACAGTCATAAATATACTTTGCAAGCAAGTTAATTCCAGCATCTTCAAACATTATTATAATTCATATTAGAATAAATAATTCCTCATCAAGAAGAAGGAGTCTGGGAAATATCAAATCATTAATGCCTATATAGATATAAATGTCATTACAGTTCAAGATGCCTATATCCCTCTCAGTGCTGATACTTTTACAGAAGATTTTACTGGGCAAGTTATTATTAGTATGATAGATTTCTTTTCTAGATATAACCAGATCACTTTGCATGAGGATAGCTATAATATGACTACCTTCTAAACCCTGATTAGCCTTTTTTGTTAGATAATATTACTATAGAGTGTCACAAATTCTATTACTATCTTCTGCTAAGTCATGGCTCACATTCTCTACTTGAATATTCCTCATCAGACAGATAATTTCATAGACAACATTGGTATGAAAGATCTGTAATCTTGATACAATAATAAAGAGGTCATATCAGGAATTTACTAGTTTATTTTAGAGCATCTTCAAAATCTAGATCAGACTCTGGTCAGCATTGAGCTCTCAAACACATACATCTAGGTTGTAAAATCTGAGTTTGACTGCTTTAGTATGATTCTTATTGAATACATTGTTGATGCTAATAGGTGCTGCCC
This sequence comes from Emmonsiellopsis sp. PD_33, assembly GCA_032988165.1. NCBI lineage: Eukaryota > Fungi > Ascomycota > Eurotiomycetes > Onygenales > Ajellomycetaceae > Emmonsiellopsis > Emmonsiellopsis sp. PD_33. Next base: position 37,322 of record JANTQF010000200.1, read on the forward strand.
TGAGACCACTAAAATTATCAAAATCATTGAATGGCCTGAACCAACTGAGATCTCTGGAGCTTGTGCCTTTATTGATGTTTGTGTGTATTATTACATCTGAATCCCAAACTTTGCCCTCATTTCCAACCCAATCTATTTACTGTTTAAGAAAAATGCCTTTTTCATCTGGGGATCTAAGCAATTGAATGTCATATCAATTCTGAAGATAGCACTGATGACTATCCCTACTCTGCACTATATTGATTATTTTGAAGGTACTAGAGATATCATGGTTGCAACTGATACTAGCAAGCATGACTGGGGAGGAACACTGAGCTAGTAAGATGTTGAGAATAGAAAGCTTTATCCCTGTTGATATCAGAGTGGGATTTAGAGCCTAGTAGAAGTAAAGTATGATATAGAAAAATAAGAATGCTAAGGCATCCTCAAAATATTAAAGAAATGCTAATATTACCTGTATGATATTCACTTCATTCTCAAAACTGATATGAAAACTTTGATTGCTCAACTCAACTAAATGGCTACTAATCTTCCTGGTACTCTAGTAATTAACTAGCTTGTCTAGATTCAGATGTTCAATTTTGATGTTCATTATGTTTCTGAATGGATTTATAGCACTACTGATGGTCTTTCTTGATGATTGCCTGCTGATGGCAAGGTGCCTGAGAATTAAGATATCAATGAATTCATTGAGGTAGAGCTTAATTATATTAGCATGGCTTCTACCACTATCCCTAACTTCAATGTTCCTGATGATGCTAACAGTGAAGAATCTTGTGTTCTTTTACTATTCTATTCTAACTGTAGTGAATTAATTGTTAAATATCTTATCATCTTGAAGTGGCCTAATGATATCTCTTGCAAGGTTTTCCCAAAGTGATGCAAGTATGCACTGAACTATATGGTGCATGGGCAACATCTATTTCACCAGTCAGGCAAAGAGATTCCACTGAGGCATATGGTGAATGATCTAGATGAGCAGAAGGAAATCATTACTTAGATACATGATAAGTTAGGCTATAAAGATCATAAGGTAATTAATTATAAAATCTCTTAGTAATATTAGTGGGAAAGCCTATTCACTGATATCAAGGCATATTACAAGAGATATTGTAAGTGCTAGTTCTAGAAAAGTAACTGCCTTAAAGAGCTGCTGTATCTGACTCACTGTAACTATCTATAAGATAAGTAGTGTATTGATGTTGTTAAGTTTCTAAAGAATCAGGGGAAATTATATGCAGTTATTACTTGGAATGATCTCACTAGCTGGGTTGAAGGTTGGCTCCTTACACATGCAAAAGTAGAACATGTGGCCCAGTTCATTTATAAGGATATTATATGCTGACATGGCTGTTTTCAGGAAATGATGTATGATGGTGGGCTGGAAAATCAGAAGTAGATTAGAATTCTCATCATCAAGTATTATGTCAAGTAGATAATGATTTTACTGTATAATGTGAAAGTAAATGATATAATTGAATATGGCCATCACCTTATTTCAGATGTGCTGGCAAAGCTTGCTGTAGATAAGAGGAATTAGATTAATCATTTCTACTTAGCATTATGGGTAGATTATGTCTTCATTTAATAATTAACAGGTAAAACATCATTCTATTTGTAATATAATTATGATGCTATCCTCTCTGTTGAGCTTGAGATTCTAATATAATAAATACTTCCATAGCACACTATTTACTCCCATGCTAACTTGATATACATGTAGATTCAACAGTTAAAGAGGCAGGATGAGGATCTGGAGGAGGCAGCCTTTCATCTGTAGTATGTGCAAGAGAAAAATTGAGATCTATTTAATGAGATTAAAAGATTAGTATGTGATTTAGTTCAGGTGGGAGATCTCATCCTTCTGTATGACACTAAAATAGAAACATTTTATTCCATCAAACTTAACTTCTGATGGTTGAGTCCATATTATGTGCAGAAAGCAAACCATGAGAAGGGCACTTATCATCTTGAAGAGCTGAATAGTACACTATTTCACAACACCACTACAGGTAACCAGATAAAGAAATTTTACCTTTACAATGACTAAATATCAGCAGTGTTGAATAATGTAGATTCAGTGGAGGATAATAGTGAGGAGAAAGAAGATGTGGGTGAGAGAGAGAATGCTTTGTAATCTCTAATTCCTCATAATAAAAGTTTTACAGTTATTATCTGACTACTGTGTTCATTTTCTTATTTCATTCATTTTCTTTATTTTCTTTATTTGGCTGTATCTACTTGTTAGTTTATTTCCTTTATTAGTCATCTCTTTGTGATGGTTTAAATGCTAATATAAGTAATATATTAGGAGCTAAATGTATCTTCACATTTCTTTGCAGTTTTCTTTGTTTCTTTCATTTTATGGTTATTAAAATAGTAGTATGCCTCTCTTACTCTCTCATTTTGTCAGCTGTGGCTGCCTTTATATCTTATGTTTGAAAAGTCATAAGAGTGTGCTCTGTCCTGCATTTTCCTTTACCTCTTTCTCACCATTATTATAGATATCTCAACCCTGCCTTTAGACCAACTTATGCAATGCATGATAACACTGTATCTATAATTTCCCTCACTTTCTTCCTGTAAAAATGTTGAATCACCAAAATCTGCCTGCCTTAGCCCTGAAGCCTATTAATTCCCTCATTTTGATTGAATATGGGAGGTGTAAGTTCACAACTACCAGGGAGATTCAGGAGTATATTAATACACTTGACAGGTACTCAGCTTTGCACTATTAAGTCCAGTGTGAGATCATCAACCTGATTATGAGTAGGCATGAAGATAGGGAGGATGAGGTGGCTGCATATTTTGAATGGATGAAGGAGAATGAGGTCTGACATACAGTGATGTCTAAGGCTGACTTCTACTACTAGATAATAGAGATTTGTCACATGGTGGAGATAGTCAGGGTTTATTAAAATTGCACTTTAAAAGGGTATAAAACTTGTGTGGAGTACTAGGAGAAGACTATTACTAATAAATTCTAGTTAATATTAAAGAAGGATAAATGATGCTGATGTACAGCAATCCTCACAAGAAATTATAATTATCTATCTGTAGTGGGGAGAATTAACTAGGTAATATGAATTCAGCTATGTCAAAATCCTGAGAGAGGTAAAAAGCTGAATAAGGAGCTGATGCTCTCTGACCTTAATATGGCCTTTAAGTCAGATTTTGTTGGCCCTGCATTGAACATAGAAGCCATCTATACTGCTGAGCTTCATATTGGCTTTAGGGAAATTCTTGCAGCTAATATCCTATCATTTCTTCCTGCATCTATTAACTTTCATCTATCAATTTCCTTATTTTTACTCTCTTGAAATCTTTAGCCTCAGCCTCCTCCAGCTTTGCCACATAATTCCCATATAACTAGCTAAATGCCTCTGCTTTCTCCTTGCTCTCCTCAGAATAATTACTGTCATTCTAGATTGATTCCTATATTTCCTTCTACTTTCTCATCTGGCACTTCTCAAAACCCTGGCCCTAGTTCACCTACTCCTTGCCTACAACATGTCTCTAGTCAATTAATTTCATTAATAGTCATCTCACTGTTCAATGTCAGCCTCTCCCATTTCACTAGCATGTCACCAGAAAAAATGGTAGAACTTGAAAATTAAGATGCTGATAAGAAGGATCCAGACATCACTAAAGCTATTAAAAATCATTGGGAGACTAGCTGTTATGAATGCACATGTCATTAAAATATCAAACCTGCCCTGAAAGCTCAGCTCAGCAATGCAAAGAAGCTGAATGATAGTTAGCTTATCAAGCTTTTAAACTAGCTTGTAAAACTAACATCTCCTTTTTCTTTATACTACTACCATGCTATTAATTTTGAAGGAAAAATTGATCTACTGACTTGAGATTTGAATCAAGCAGCCTTGTCATTCAGACTCAGCACTATCATTAATAGCTGTAGAAATCTTGGTCAGATCTGCACTGCTAACAGCACTTTTCATTATTTTCACAAAGGCTGCTACCCTGCCCATCCTAAGGACCTTCTTCAGATATATCATATAAAATATACTGCCCTTCCTTCCATCATTCTGCCAGACTGAGCAAACATGTTGAAGAACCTTAGGTTAGAAAATATAGATATAGACTGCATATTAGGTGGTTGAAATGCAAATAGCTCTTTATCTCTTCCAATTTTCTCCTGACTCTGAATGGAGATAGCTGTGGGAAATGTGCTCACTATATACAACATACTCAGAAAGATGATAGCATATAAATAGGATATATACTCATTCCATCAGTAAAAGGATTAGAAGTTGCTGAGATGGCTCTGCATGATGCTCTATGAAATTGTTTAGTAGATAATTTGTCAGAATTCAGTTTATTATATCTGATATATTGCTCTTTACTTGAATCACCAGATGAGACTCATCTCCTACCCTTATTATATCAAGTTTGTCAGAAAGAGGGATAGTACATTTTTCTAGTATATTAATATTAATATTTGATGCCTCACTGAGGAGAACTATGATATGAATATGATCTAAAAGTCTATTAGTATGACAAATGAGAATCATATAAACTGCATGACTGTAGTCCCTAATATGTATTACTATGTCTCTAAGTGAAATCATCAGCTTCATGAAAGAGGGTTTCTGAATGATAAAATTATTTAGAATGTCTCCCTATAGATACTTACTGATTAAGATTTATAGAATTTTAAGATCAGCTGAAAGACTGTTTCTTACAAGCAGGAAGATATATGAATCATCATGCCACACATTTCCCATGAGAGTACAGGCTCAGCTATGATTGAGCAGAGAATGATGCTTCTGTAGTTTGTTAAGATCTAGGAAAACAGTAAGTCTTTAGAAGTTCCAGAGAATAACACATGGGAGTAGCTCTTACAGGTGAATTAAGATCTCATTTATGAACCTATGACACCCTCTAGCCTGCTTATTCTATATGGCAGTATTTCTTATTACTTTCCTGCTGCCATGGCTGTGATGGATCTTGATGCACTTTTTGAAGCTTTAATTAGATATTAGTAATGAGATGATTTTTTAATCTGAAGAGAGTAGTAGATTTTTTTTAGCCTGATGTTTAATCAGTCAGCTAAGAATTACATTCTGGTCTGATGTAAGAGAGCTGTGGGGACTACAGTTCATATCTTTATGACTATAATAAATACTAAGAAGTAGCTGTTCAACTAGTAGAGTTTCTTTTACTATCACTATAATAACATTCCTCTTGATTCTATTATTAGTGACTGTGTAGCTGCAGAAGGAGATGCCATTAGAATTCCAGTCCACAGCTGTAAGGAGATAAATGCTAGCTAGCTGATTCAGCTAATCATAATTTCCTGTCTCAGGGCTGGAAAATGTTTTGATCAATTAGAGCCTGCTGTTCTGCTGTAGTTGCTGCCCTTATCATTACTAATGTATGTTTATTTTTCCTTACTGTGTTGCTCAGTTTGCTTCCTCTACACTATGTTTCCTTTATATCTTTCTTAGTTTCTTTTATTTTCTATGCATAGTCTGCTGCTACTCTATATTTATTTTTCTTATTATATCCACTTTCCTTTCTATGCTTACTCACCTGTATATATTTTACCCTGTGCCTTTTACTGCTGATTTTGCCTGTCATATTTTCTTTCTCTTTACTCTCTATTTTTCTTGTATCTCTTTCTTTCTCATCACCTGTGCTGCTTACCTCAATTTTCATTACTATTTATTGTCAGCTACTCTACCCCTTTCTTCATCTACCATATAAGTGTGATATCTTCCCTTGTGATGGAACTGTGGATCTTATCACATATAAGATTATTAGTATAAAGTTATGTGCTCATGGGCCATCCTGCCTATTTAGAGCACACTCTTTCTTCATTGCTGACCTACTCATTCATTTCTCTGGGCCTCACTTCTGCTCAGCAGTTTACACACTCTAGGGCCATGCTCTGCTCTCCCTCCATCTAGAAACCTCTTGCTGATCCTGTTTCAGCTTCTATCTCTATCTCTGATTATAGAGGCTGCTACCCTACAATTTCATGATTCAAGCTATTAATGAACTGTTCTGTCTGGGCCTCTACCTAAAAATGTCAGCTATATTTACTGTAGCTCAGAAGAGGCTTTACTGTTATCAACTTATTCATTTATCTTTAGACTGTCTTTCTGCCTTGATGTGGCTGCTTTCTTACAAACAGACAATCTAACATACAGTGCATGGCTGCTTGTTAGCTGACTTTAGGACTACATAGTCAGATTGATTTTAGAACCATATATTCAGAGCTGCTGCTCTTACTGTAGAGCAGATCAATTTTAAGATAATATATTCAAATTCATTATCCTTACTGTAAAACTAAGTCATTCTTTTATTTACTGAGTTAGTAAATCAAGGGGAGGGGAGATATGTGGTGGGGATCTGCTGTCAGGTTAGATCAATTTTTTGCTGAGGCTTTTTACTACCAAGCACAGCCATAAAGATAGATATTTTCCTTTCATTACAAGACTTCATCTATTTATTTGTGGATTTTCTCATGCATGTGTATGCTTCTTTGAGATAGATCTTTTGTTTCTTTTGTGTGTTACCTTATTATTCTATTACTATGTTATTTTATACTATAGATTGCTAATATATTCCTCTGCTTTGACATCAATATCAATTCTTTTCTTGTGTTTGCTGCTGCCCTGTTCAGTGCTGCCTGACATGCACACTCTATCCCCACTTCAATAGTCTATCTTTATATTAATTTTATGTAATTAAAATATTAATAATAATCTACCTTCTTCTCTTTTAACTTAAGTTATTAGCTTTTTTTCTTCTTATACCTCTTTCTTTCCTCCTCTACCTTCTTCTCTATAATCTGAGCTATCTACTTCTTTTTTTTCTTCCTCTTTCTCTTTTTCTTCTTTTTCTTCTTCTTCTTCTTCTTCTTTTTAACTCTATCTTTCTATTGGGAGCAAGGATGTTTCATCCTCATTTGGGCACAACTAGGAGGGGAGATGGGGGAGACTACACATGTATGAGAGAGTAGAGTTATAGGTACTATTATACTATATTAATTATACTAATATCTTGATTTTATACTCTTATTACAGCTACATTGCAAATAAGATATCTACTTGAAGAGAATAAGTAAAGATCTAAAACTATTAAAATAATATAAAATTTTATTATTTTTATTATACTATATGTTAGCCTTAGTTCTATCTTTTCATAATCAAAATCACACATTTTATATGTATTTTCAAGTAAATTAGATAGCTTTTGAACTTACCAGTATGATATTTTAAGAGGTTGAAGAAAGAAAAAATTTAAAAGCTCTATAAAATATTTTATTAGTATTTACTGTTACTAGAGAGAACTTACTGATATATCTATATAATATTAATATAATGATTATATGGAATCTCCCAGAGCATTTTACTATAGTAATGTGTTGTTAAGGGGTTACCTCTTATTCTATAGCACATGATTATAGCTTTAGAATGAAGCTGTTAAAGGAGGAGGTAATTATCATAATAATATACTGAGTCTAAAAGCCTACTATACTACATTAATAATTGAGTTGATTTGATTATTCTCTGACTCTATAATAAGCTATATTAAGCTAGTATATATATATTATTAATATCAGAGTAGTATAATTACATTGCCACTTGAGTCTGTATATAGAATAGGTTAACTCCTAGTATTCTAGAGGTTAGTAATTTATTTCTTAATTAATTCTATCTATTAGTATTACTTCATATTATTTCTATATACTACTAATTAATTTATCTTTATACCCTGATTTACTCTTACTTCTTAAGGTCAATGCAGAGCCATCTCTACTACACTTATTATATAAAGTAATGATGAGTTTCCACCACCTGGCCTTACATTTTCTTAGAATTCATGAATTTCTATCAACAGTTTATATATGCCTATTTGAGAATAATTACTCCTATAACAGACTTACTAAAAGGTAGTATCAAGGGAAAGAAATCTAGATCATTTATATTTACTGAAAAAGCTCAAATAGTATTTCAAGAAGTTAAGTAAGCTTTTGTGGATACTACACTACTTAATCACTTTAACTCTAAAAAGTCTATACAAGTAGAGATAGATGCTTTGAGATTCAGAATCATTAGAATTCTCTCTTAATTATCTAAGAATGTACAATTAGAACCTACTAATAATATATAAAATTCTAAGAGAAGTTGGTGAGAAGACATCTATCTGCTTATAATATATAGGTAAGATTAGTTATCAGTTATCTTCTATTTAAAGAAGTTGAATTCAATGTAATATCAATATGATATACATAATTAAGAGTTATTAGTAATTATTAAATTATTTTAAATGTGGAGATACTATGTGCAAGACATTAAATTTCCTATTCAGATACTAATAGATCATGCTAATTTATATTACTTCTTCATCACTAAGAAGCTATCTAATAGATAAGCATGTTAGATAGAAGAGCTATTAAAATATAATTTTTATATTTACTATTATTTAGATCAGCTTAATTCTGCTAATACATCATTAAGGTGATCAGACTATGAAATAATTCTTTAAGAGGAAGATGTTGATGAAACACTTCTTACCTTAGAGTAAAAACTAGCTGTATAGGGTTTAATTATACCTAGTATAGATAATATTAATAAAATGCCTGTGAAGAGAAGATGTATAACATCAGATGCAACTATATAGAGTAATCAAAATAATACTATATAATTAGCTAGTATAATATTATTTAAGAGAGCTGACACTAATAGTCTAAAACATCTCATATCTTATTTAGTAGCTATAAAAGCTGTATAAAATGAAATAGGCTATAATCTCTCATCTAGAATGCTTATTGAGTTTATTAAAAAGATATAGGAGAGAGATATCTTTACTGTATCTTAAATTTAAGAATTAAATAGATGTGGAGATTCTGAAAGAGATTCTCTAATTAGATCTATAAATTTAAGATCAGCTGAGTTAGCTATAAATTATTAGCATCTTAGAGAGTGTGAACTTCTGATGCAAAATAAATTTATATTTATCTCAGAAAGTAAAGTTTTACATAAAGAGCTACTATACATTCATCATAATGATCTCTATGTAAGACATTTTGAGATTAATAAAATGAAAGAATTACTTTAATGAAAGTATATATAAAAAGAGATCTAAAATAATGTAGTTAATTACATTAATACATGCAATGTATACTAAAGAGTGAAGATTCTAAAGCACTTATATTATAAAATTTTATTATTATTACTAATTTCAGATCAGCTATAGAAATCTATATCAATAGATTTCATAGTGGATTTACTAAAATCTCAATTTTAGGGTAAGAGATATGATAGTATTCTAATCATCATTGATTAATATATAAAGATGGTTAAATATATCTTCTGTCTAAAAATCATTAAAGCTCTAAATCTAGCTGAATTGATTATAGGTTTAATAGTTAATAAATATAGATCTTTAAAGTTAATTATATTTAATTGCAGATCAATATTTACAAGCTACTTCTAATTAATATTTTATTATTATTTTTAAATTCAGTGAAATTTATCAACAGCCTTTCACCCTCAATCTGACAGTCAAACTGAACATTAAAATCAAATGTTAGAGTATTATCTTCAAATATATTACTCCTACTATCAAGATGATTGACCAAAATATTTATCAATAACTTAATTTACTTATAATAATGTTAAGTAAGCTTTATTGAATATATCTCCATTTTTCACATTCCTCAGATATAACCCAGACTTACCCAAAGATATTGCAGATGACATTCTTGAGGGGGAGACAAGCTTCACTAAAAATCAATGAAAATCTTGGGAAGTATCAGATGTGATATAAAGACTTGATGTGTTGAGAAAAGTCTGTGAGACATTAATAAATACTCTATATTATACCTATAAAAAGTAAGTATAATATTATAACTAGAAGTATAAATTAATAACATTTTAACTTGAAGAAGAAGTCTTAATTTCAGCAAAGTATATTAAGACAATAAGATCATATAAAAAGCTAGATAATTAATAGCTTGAACTATTTCTAATTATTAAGATAATTAGAAAGTAAGCTTATAAGGTTAAGCTACTCTTATCATTCAGTAATATTCACCCCATTTTTCATATTTTACTATTAGAGCCATATTGATAGTGGCCAGTAGAGTGCAGACAAGGCTGAGTAATTATGAGTATAAAACTTGACTCAGACTTGAAATTACTCATTTTTATTCACCTTGAATAGGCCTACTTATAACTCAGATATTCCTCATTTTAAGCCTACAAAAACTCAGATATTTTGAGTATTATCTGGGTAATTTCAAAACTATATAAAAGTATAGATTGAAGCCTTTTTGAAGCTTTTAGGATGATAAAACTACTAATATTTTAATAAAATAGACTAATACTATGATTTTTAATGGTTTTTAATGGATTTTCCACTATTTTTATTATATTATAAGTCCATTTTGAGCTAATTTTTTCAAATTATCTGGAAAATATTCGAGTTTTTAGTCAAAATTACTCGATTTGACTCGATTTGGATGTATATATATATAACTCAGATTTGACTTGCCTAGGGCTAGCCAGGTGAGTAACTCACCTTGATATATATATATATATCAAGTAACTCAGCTCAGACACCCCTATATTAGACTTGACTCAGACTTGTCTGCAGTCTAGTGGCCAGGAGAAGAACCATTGAGACTGAATAGAATAGAAATAGCTGAGGATATTGAATATATTATCAAAAGAGTATTAAATAAATGAATAGGAAAGAATTGAAAGTTAAGATATCTAATTAAATGGGAAGGTTATTTAGATTTAGAAAATACTTAGAAATTAAATGTAAATCTAAAAAATACTTGCAACCTAGTTAAAGTATAAAAGTAGGTAAATTATAATTAAGACATAAGAATCCCCTATCATCAGAAATGAGAATAGAGTTAAAAGTGAAAATGATTTATCCCTCTACCTCCTTTTTTTTATAGGGTTTTTAGGTAGATAGGCTGGGATCAACAGCTTAGGTATAGAATAAGATAGTACTCTTCTTCTATTTTCTCATGTAGTTTTGAGAGTTTAATGAGGCTATCATCTTATAGAAATTGAAAAGAAAAATAATTAAAATTAGTTACCTTAAAGAGTAAAGAATAATATTAAATTAAGTTAAAAAGAAAAATTATCTAAAGACTACAAGATAAAAACACTAGAAAAATAAACTCTTTACACCCAATTTATTGCCTTACAGCAAGTAGGCCTTTATCTATACACAATTAATTAATCTCCAATATAATTACACTATAGATATGATATAATTACTTACTCTATTCATTCTCTCCTTAAGAATATCTAATTACTTTAATATTTTTTATAGTAGAGCTATTACCTCCTATTTCTATATTATAAAAACTATAGCTCTCAGCTTGCATAGAGAGTACATTCTAGTGTAATTTTTTATACTAAAGATAAACTTGGCTGCTACAGTCTTTACAGCTGTGTAGATTGCTAATTCTACTACTTAATAATCTATTAGCTCTTATAGGGTACATACTTTATGATAGAAGAGAGGTAAAATCTATTTCACTAGTTAACTTTAATAATAATTTACTAATAATGTATTAATAAGGAGTAAGATACTCACCTTATTATAGGAGTTATAACCCTTTTTATAGTATTTATATTTACTTTAAAGATACTTTTTAGTGTAAATAATCTTCTTATTATTTTAATACTACTTCATACAGTACAAGCAGGTGTCTATACCTATAAATATAATTAGAATAAGAGTAATAACTTTCTCTCTATCCTCCTCAGATTTAGAGGCACACCTGAATGAAGATAACTTTTTAATAATATTAAAAAGATAAATCTACTGATTATTCTTCTCTTCCTTCTTAGACTTAGAGGACTCCACTATCATCTTAGATTACTCAGAAATATTCAGGGCAACTATATGCCTAGCTCCATCCTTATAATTATCTATCAGTGAAGAGTATAAAGATATGTCTGAACTAATAGGCTTATTAGTACTAGATATCAGAATGTTAGAAGTAATTTACCTTTATATTAACTTTATATAATTAAAATATTAATAATAATCTATCTCTTCTTCTTCTAATTTAAACTATTAGTCTTTCTTCTTCTCATATCTCTTTTTCTCCTTCTCTATCTTTTTCTTTACAGCCTGAATTACTTATCTCTTCTTTTTCTTCTTTTTCTTCTTTTTCTTCTTCTTCTCCTTCTTCTTCTTCTTCTTAACCCTGCCCCCCTGTTGGGAATGAGGATGTTTTGTCCCCACTTGAATGTAATTAGAAGAGGAGATGAGGGAGACTATATGTATGTAAGAGAATAAGATTATAGATATTATTATACTATATTAGCTATACTAATATCTTAATTCTATACTCTTATTATAATTACATTATAGATGAGACACCTACTTGAAGAGAGTAAATAAAGATTCAGAATCATCAAAATGAAGTAAAATTTTATTATTTTTATTATATTATATATTAATCTTAATTCTATCTTTTCATAATTAAAATCACACATTTTTATATGTATTTTCAAGTAAATTAAATAGCTTTTGAACTTACCAGCAAGATATTTTAAGAGGTTAGAGAAAGAAAAAATTTAGAAGCTCTATAAAATATTTTATTAGTATTTACTGTTACTAGAAGAAACCTACTAATATGTTTATATAATATTAATATAATAGTTGTATGGAATCTCCCAGAGCATTCCATCATAATAATATATTATTAAGAGGTTACTCCTTATTCTATGGCATGTAACCATGGCTTCAGAATGAAGTCATCAAAGGAGGAGGCAATTATTATAATAATATACTAAGTCTGGAAGTCTACTATACTACATTAATGATTAGGTTAGTTTGATTATTCTCTAACTTCATAGCAGGTTACATCAGGCTGATATATTATCATATATATATTATTAACATCAGAGTAGCATAGTTATATTATCATCTAAGTTTATATATAAAATAGATTAATCTCTAGCATTCTAAGGGTTAGCAATTCATTTCTTAATCAATCCTATCTATTGATATTACTTCATTCTATTTCTATATGTTACTAATTAGTTTATCTTTATATTCTGATCTACCCTTACTCCTCAAGGTTGAAGTAGAGCTATCTCTACTACACTTATCATATAAAGTAGCAATAAGTTTCTACTATCTAGCCTTATAATAAAACATTTATTCTCATCACTTTTTCTTATTCTATTCAGCTGTACATTTATTAGACCAAATGACTTTATCTCACTATTCACAAGTCTAATTATAATGAGCCATGGCCCAGATAAGCTATTTCTTTGCATGCCTGGGTAGGAGAAAGAGTCAGCAGGCTGCAGATTAGTTGATTATACTGGCATCTTTAAATTTTCTATAGAATGTCAGTTGGAATATCTTTAGGGTAGTATTAGCCTAGAGTTTAGCATAGGTAATTTTCAGTTCATATTATATAGTAAGGAATAGGGCCTGACAATCATATTTCACCAATTTTTTGGGTTATCCAATGTGTGGTTGGAATGCTCTGTTGATTTGAAAAGGGTGATTCTTAATTATATAGTGAATTATGAACTTTAGAACCTCTAACTCAGCAGAGATTTAATGATAATCCCACTTAGTGTAAAGGGCTACATCCTTATACCCTATATCTATAGCTCACCTGAACTTCACCTGATCTCCAACTGCCCAATCAGACACCTCCAACCAGGCCTTCATATGAACATTTATTCACTCCAACCTCACATAATTCCCTTCTATTTATATCACACAATCTCACAATTCCTTTCCCTTTTTCCTTCCTTTCTCTAATGATTACAATTTTGATTCTAGCATATAGCTCACATGATCTACTTATCAGAGTGTGCTCATTACATTTTGTAATTACTCACTTGATCTCTTCTCAGAGATCCTCATTATATTTGCCTTCCAAATGTGACTTGCATGTATAGTAGATTTCTCTAAATATAATTTATATGTATAGTAAACTCTTCTGAAATTCAAAATACAACTTGCTCAGCTCAGCTCCACCAGACAATATGTCAGCAAAAGGCCTCAAAGCCCTGACAGTCTGTATCAATATCTCATGAGATTTTCCTCTGAACTTTTTAAATCCTTCAAACTTCCTAAATTCTTCAAACTCTTCAAATCCAAATAATCTTTTGAATCCATCATGAACATGAACCCTCCACATAAAGACAGCATTTCTTTTCAGGGCTCTGACACTAAATTTCAAAACTTTATTCAGTAGCTCACAAACAAGATCAACCTCATCATCAAACAAAATCACATGCCTACACTAACTCTAGTTCCTACTCTAATCCCCACTCACCTGACTGCTCCTTTCAATGACTTCCTGAAACACCCAAAGGAGAGGCTTACCATCCTCAAGAAATTCACAGGCAAATAAGTCTCTGAATATCCTGCCTAACACCTCAGTGCAGAGGCTAAAATCACTTTGGACAGCCTTACAATCAGATCTCTCACTAACCAGGCCTGATATATTTACACTCAACTCTCTGGCACCACCATCATTCAATTCTACCCTTAAATGAAGGCCAATGCTAAGCTTATTTCTATAATCCTCAATGTCATCCTTGATCAGCTCAACATCCTTTTCTCTGACTCTTTAGTGGCTCAGAAGGCCCTGACCTAGCTGCACAGTGTTCACCAGAAGATCAATCCACTCACTATCTTTCTCCTAAGATTTGATCAGAAGATTCTAGAAGTTAGCAGTCAGTTATGAGATGACACTGTTAAGAAAGCCCTACTTAAAAAGGCCATCAAGTTTGAGCTTCTGCAGTAGACTGTCACCTCCATTAAACCTCCTACATACCTTGAATATTGTATAAAGCTCTGCAGTATAGAGAACAACCTGTTCAAGATTAAGGCCATTCAGGGCTAAATTTATGGTAACATTCCTACTACCTCTAGAGCAGCCTTCCCCAGAGCAACTCAGCCCCATGATTCAAACATCATGGACTGGGAGCCAACAGCTCACATGAATGGTTTCCATATCCCTAATATGACTACTACCACTATCACTGACCACTGTGCTCAAGGTGTTTGCATTAACTATGATAAATCTGGGCATAGAGCTGCCAACTGCTGCAGCACCCATATTCCCCCAAAACTGCCTGTATGATTCATGAATGTGCAGACTAAGCCTGAGGAAGAGAAGGACTTTAAAGATGCTAAATCAGACTTGGGAAAAGACTAGCTTCCACATAAAATCATGAGTGAAAGCTTCTAAAGTTAGATAGAAAGACCTTTGAGAAGAAAATGATAGTTTCAGTAATCCTTGTACCTACCATAATTAATCATTCTTTTAATATGAATACTATGATAGACAGTAGCTGCTATTACTACATAATAATTCACCCTCACATGGTCAATCATTATAATCTCCTGTGTATCCCAATCATCCTCTGAAAGATTGAAGGTATCAGTAGTGACACTGGTAGCTTCATACAAAATATGATGAAGCTTGATGTTGATGTTGGCAGATTCCTTCAAGAGAATACTTATACATATAAAATTGAGAATCTCCCATATAACTTTATGTTAAGCCTATCTTGATTATCTGAACATCAAGCCCTTATTGACACACACAACCAGTGCATTGTGTTTCCTGAAAATGTCTGTGTGTTCAAAAAGGATGTCCACAAGACTACCAACCTTTACCAGATCTCCACTAATATCTTTAAACTCCTCTGATGTTGTAATCAGAAGCTCAAGTTCTAATCTCCCATTGAAATCTTCACCACTAGCATGTCTGACATAGAGAAAGCTCTCTCCTAACTCTCTAAAAAGCTAAAAACTGACCCTGCAACAGTCCTTCCCCCACACTACCATGAATTCCTTGATATTTTTGATCATAAAGCTGCTAAGAAGCTCTCATCATTCCATGATATGCATGACCATCATATCACACTTAAAAAGATGAATAGCAAAGATCCTCAGTCACCCTGGGGACCCCTATATAACATATCATGTGATGAACTGCTTGTGCTCCACAAGACCCTCAATGACCTTCTTAATAAAGGTTTCATCCAAGTTAGTAATTTACCCACTAGTACACTCATTCTTTTCACTAAGAAGCCTGATAGAGGCCTCTAATTCTACATAGATTACTACAGTCTCAACTAACTCACAAGAAAAGACCATTATCCACTACCATTAATTAATAAGACTCTCAAATAAATCAGATGAGCCAAGTAGTTCATAAAGCTTGATGTCATCTCTGCATTTTATAAGATCTAAATCACAGAAGGAAATGAATGGCTAACCACCTTTCAC
Source organism: Emmonsiellopsis sp. PD_33 (assembly GCA_032988165.1). Lineage (NCBI taxonomy): Eukaryota > Fungi > Ascomycota > Eurotiomycetes > Onygenales > Ajellomycetaceae > Emmonsiellopsis > Emmonsiellopsis sp. PD_33. The sequence goes on from JANTQF010000200.1 coordinate 53,600, forward strand.
ATAAGATATAATCTATTTGAATGAATAGTCACCCCCTTCAGCCTCATAAATACCTCAAGCACCTTTCAGAAGTACATCAACTAGGCCCTATAAGACTATTTAGATGAATTCATCTCCACTTACCTCAATGACATCCTCATCTTCACTAATGGATCCTGCAAATAGCATCAAGAGCATGTCCAAAAAGTCCTCACCTATCTCTACAAATATAGTCTCCCAATTAATATTAATAAATCCACCTTCAAAGTCCAAGAGACAATCTACCTCAGCTTCATCATAGAGACAGGGAAGGGAGTCCATATGGACCCCAAGAAGATCACCACTATCCTCAAATAGGAGGCCTCTATGACCATAAAAGGTATGTAAAGCTTCCTAGAATTCACAAATTTCTACTAATATTTCATTCAAGACTTCTCCAACATCATCTAACTACTAACTGATCTCACACATAAAGACCAACAGTTTCAGTGGTCTAAAGAAGCAGATAAGACATTCACATGCCTTAAGAAGATGTTTATCTTCATCTCAATGCTTATTACATTCAACTCTAACTATCTAATAGTGGTTGAAACAGACTCCTTCAGTTACATCACAGGTAGTACTCTCATGCAATGAGATGATGAAAGTGTCCTGTAACCTTATACATTTATATTTAAGAAGCTCAGCCCCATCAAAGCTAACTATAAGATCTATGACAAGAAACTCCTCATCATCATCTAATGTCTAGAGGAATGAGACTTCAAACTCTACAGCATGAAAGACTTCAAAATCATCATAGATCATAAGAATCTTCAATATTTCATAATGACCTATAAACTCTCTGAACACTAGATATACTGAGCTAAATTCCTCAGCTACTTCCATTTTATGATTCATTACTACCCTGACACAGAGAACTTCATGGCTAATACCCTCTCTCAATATGAATAGAATATACCTTCTGAAGACTCCAATACCCACTAAGCAAACTGTGAATAGAGACTACTAAATCTATAGATCCTCAAAGAATCTGAAGTAACATCATATGAAGTAATATATGTCTCACCTATCATCCTGCTAATCACAACTACCTCATCCCTACTTCAGGGACTCTGGGACACTGCTGCCACCTCCAATAAACATCTTCAAATGATGACTCAGATCATTCAAGATAAAGCTCATCATTTTCCACCTGAACTTCAAGCTCATATTGACATCACTAAATGCTCTATAGACCCTGACTCCTAACTACACTTCTAGGGGAGGTAGTGGGTTCCTAATTCAGAACTGTTGCACACTCAAATCATACAAGAAACTCATGATTCTCTGATGACTAGTCATTCAGGCTGTAAAGTGCTCTACTAAATTTTATCTTAAGATTTCTACTAGTCTAATATGTCTCAGAGTATCTAATAGTTCACCTAGAACTACAACATCTGCTGATCCATTATCATTTGGCAGGACTGCCATCAAGATCTACTTAAATCTCTCTTAATCTCTAAATATGTCTGGTGCAATATCACCATTAATTTCACAGTAAATCTCTTCATGAGTAATAGCTGTAAGAATATCCTTATCATCATTAATCATCTTAGTAAAGGTGTTATCCTTAAACTCTGTGTAAAAATGGATGCACCTATAGTGACTAAAGCCTTCCTTCAAAGTTCATTTTATCATCAGTATGGTCTACTCTGTACAATTATCTCAGATCATAAAACCCAGTTTATTGAAGCTATCTGAACCTAAATCTGCTAGCTCCTCAAGATCTCCTAACACCTCTTAACTGCCTATTACCCTAAAACTGACAGTAGCACTGAATATATAATTCAGATAACTAAAAACTACCTTTAAAAGTTCTATTTATATATTTAGAATAACTGGAATGAACTCCTCCCACACACCAAACTTACAATTAATAACTATAATACTGTCAGTACTGATGTCAGCCCATTTTTCCTCTCACACAGTTATAACCTTAAAGTTCTTAATCTCACCAAATCACCCAAACCTTCCACTTCACCTTATAGTTCAATCCAAATTGCAGACACCATCATCTCAAAACTCCAGTAAGCCCATGAGTAGGCTGAATCCTCCATGGTCAGTGCTCAGTAAAACTAATAGAATCATGTGAATGCTCACTAAAATCCTATTAAATACTATAAGATGGGTAATAAGGTCTGACTAGACCTCTAAAACATCACAACTAATCACCCATCTCACATGCTTGACTATCAATATGCTAAGTACACTATCATTGAAGTCCTAGGAAGTCATAACTATCACCTTGACATATTACCCAGAATTTATAACATATTTCACATGAACCTGCTCTGCAAGGCCTCCACTGACCCATTCTCCTTATAAGAGATCACTAACTGGCATCTACCTGGCATTGTCAGAGAAGACAATAAGGTAGAATACAAGATTGAAGCCATCCTTAACTGCTACTACTATAGATGAGGATTTTAGTACCTAATGAAGTAGCTTGAATATGAGGCCCCTTCATGAGAATCAACCTCTACCCTGCAGGACATCACTGCACTCACCCATTATAAAGGGCTATACCTACCTGATGAGACTCTACCTGCACTGTCTCACATCCAATTTTCTGACCCCTCCTACTCACCCTTCAAATCCAAATAGGAGGAGATAATGTGAAGGGCTACATCCTTATACTCTATATCTGTAGCTCACCCAAACTTCACCTGATTTCCAACTACCTAATCAGACACCTCCAACTGGGCCTTCATATGAATGTTTATTTACTCCAACCTTACATAATTCCCTTCTGTTTATATCACATGATCTTATAATTCCTTTCCCTTTTTCCTTCCTTTCTCTAGTGATTACAATTTTGATTCTAGTGTATAGCTTGCATGATCTGCTTATTGGAGCACACCCATTACACTTAGCCTTATAATATCTAATAATTTCATTATAGATATAGGGAGATAACTCTTTTCTACTTCTGTTCCCAGAAATTTCATGTAAAATAATGTGTGATGACATGAGTAATTATGAAAAGAGAGTAAAGGGTTGGTTTGTTAATACATCTTTAGAAGTATAGAATTAGTGGGGGGTATTAATATTTTTAATTAGTCACTATACATGTCCCTAGGGCTACTAGCTATTAATCACTGTGAAGTGCACAACATATCAGCATACTTATTATGAAGGTATTACTTGGTATTTTTAGATGGATGGTAGGGTGTGAGGTGTCTAGCTTGTACACAGCTAATTATAACAACTTAAATGGATGCCATATACCTCTATGTTAGCAAAAGAGAGGTTAAATTGCATGCAAAGCTACATTTTTAAATATATGCCTTGCTGGGGGAGGACCAAGTTAGTACCTAAGCCTACACCCAATTCTGGCATCTTTTAATTTGGTTCCTTTATTAAGCTGACTTAAGTTTCTTTGTAGGGTGAAGCTGTATTGCATTGCCAGAGGAATTGACAAAATGTAGCCAGAAATTATCTATATTTATAAAATAGCACTGTCTTAGCATTAGAATTACACAGGAATGAAATTGTGTTTATAATAGAAAGAGCAGGTCCATTAATTACAACCAACATATCAGATAGATAGCATTTGGTTTCAACTTCTCACCCCATTTTAAACCATGGCTTGTATGATAATGCCCTGCCATTGCAAAGCTTGAACAAGGAATCCAAAAAGAATCATTTGAAAAGTGTGACCTTGTTGGCTGCTGCTGCCTTCTTCAAACCAGATAGATGCCTTTTGCAAGAACAGGATTCTGGAGATGCTCTGCCATACCATAGAAGTTGAATATCAGCCATCCGGGGAAATGCTTCTCTGCGTGACAAACATCCGACTTTTTACTTTTGGCTTGTACTTCTTTTCTCTGTATGCTCAGCTGTACAGTCGCTTGCAAAAGCCGTGTCACTCATTCCCCAGTGGATAAGTTCTAAGAATAGAATCATGGAAATGCCGCCAGTTCTGGCTTAACAATGTACGGCCATGTGGCAATTACTAGAACAGAATATGAGTCTGGATGGGCTTTTTCCTTGTCTATATCCAATTTTTCTGGGATTGTACCGGGATATCCGCACAAGTCTCCACAATAGACCGCCTTGGCGCTGTCAGCATCTCCGCTCACACCGCGTGGGCAGCTTTTGGCTTATAACATCTACTGTGCAGCATCATCCCGACGCTCACTGATGATCGATGTATCCACTTATGCCCGCTCGCGGGGAACGGGTTTGGCACGTAAGCCGACGTTTATCATCATAGCAGACATGCGGCTCTGTAGCAGTAGCTACCGCACCGACGTTGGTGAACCGCTTCCCATTTACTACCGTGTATCGGAGTAGATATAAAAGGGCATTTCTCGTCTCTCATCTCGTTCGGTACTAAGTGATTATTTACCATCAGATCAAGCACCGCATCCTGTCAAATCCTAGATTTTCCCCTTTCTTTCTTTAGCCATGACCAAACTCATCACCATCGTTGGCGCCACGGGCATCCAGGGCGGCTCTGTCGTGGAAACGCTGCTCAAGAATCCAGCATACTCCATACGGGCCATCACGCGGGACCGAAACAGCAAATCCGCCCTCGCTCTCGCCGACAGGGGTATCGAGGTAGTCGAAGCAGACCTCAACAACGTGGAGTCGCTGCATGCAGCGTTCGCGGGCAGCCAGGCCATCTTTGCCGTGACCAACTTCTTCGACGCCCTACCCAAGCTCGGTGTCGAGAAGAGCATGGAAATCGAAACGCAACAGGGCATCAACCTCGCCAACGCTGCGAGCGCCACCCAGTCCCTCGAGCACTTTGTGTGGTCCACCCTGCCCAATTCGCAGCGAATCAGCGGTGGTAGGGCCGCGGTCCCGTACTGGCAGAGTAAAGCCAGGGTCGATGAACACATCAAGTCGATCCCGACGCTGCTCCGCAAGACGACCTTTGTCTGGTTTGGCTGGTATGCCAGAAACATGGAATACCCCTGGTATCAGCCCTCTCCCGTACACCAAGGTGGCCCAGAGAAGCCGTACATCCAGCTGCTAGCATCATCGCCATCTTCAGTGAGAGTCCAGATGCTGGGCGATGAGAGGACCAACATCGGACTCTTCGTCAATTCGATACTGGAGCAGCCGGAGATGACACTCCCTGGCAGGTATGTCCTCGGTGCGGTTGAAGACATGTCCTTGGCGGAGATCGTGTCTGCGTTTGCGGCTGCCAAGAGCTTGGGCGTGGTGCAGCAGGTGCAAGTTACCCGAGAGGTGTATATCAAGCTCTGGCCCCTTTGGGCAGACCTGATGGATGACACTCATTCGTACTTAGAGCTCATGGCGGACAAGAGCTTCAGTGGGGAGGAGGGTATCTTGACGGCGAAGGATCTTGGAGTCGAGGGATTAGTCGGAAGCGCAGAGGCATTTAAAGCATTGAAATTGATAGGCTAAGATGGAACGATGAGGAATGCTTTCCTAGACCTTATGTAGAGATATCAACCCACCTTGCCAATTTAAGTTGTCTTCAAGCCCAACATGTCGTCTCGAGGACCTCAAAAGATATAAGGAAGACGCTTATAACCCCAAACCACTGTCTTCAACCGTCTCCACCCCTTTGCATGCGACCAATATCAATTTCTCAAATGACTCTACCTCCCTCGGCGCGCAAAGCCAACGATCGGTGAATTCGCTGTACGCCACCGTCTTGCTCGGATTGGCAAGCTGAAGATACCCATCCTGCGAGACCCAAGCGGTCGATTCGGAAGACACGGGTAACATTTGCAAGGTGGGAAACGCCAGGCAGATGCCGCGAGTCAAGATCGAGTAAACACCACAGAGTAAAAACGTGATGAGAACCGTCCGGCGAGTACACTCTGCCAGAATCCAGCTATGCCAATCGAGCTTGCCGTCTCGAATATCGGATTGAGCTCGCCGGAGGAGATGCAGAGCCCGCGTCATCAGCAAGTTCTCCTGCAATTCTGCCATAACTCGTTGCTCTACTCCGCCATAGAACAGCCGTATGATATGATACAACACGAGCGCCTGCAGTTTCGCCAAGTCTTGGATGACCTCTTCATCTGGGAGGTGGAGAATCTCGAGTACTTCTGCATCCAAGACCTTGAAAATCATTGACCGATTATCTTCGTTCATCGACCTGCATGCAGCAGCGGAAACAGTGAAGGCTGCTCGCACTGGCCGTGGCAATGCACCAAGATAGAGCTGCTCGTGGATGAAGACATTGTTCCCTCTTCGGGCAAATTCCTCCGGGCAAGCTTTCAAGTGTGCAATCATCCATTGCCAGGTTTGTGTGTTTCCCATCAAGGGTTGTAAGTCGCCGAGAGGGCCTATCAGGTTGGGTATCATAATATTCATCACCTCCGGCGAGATCACTGGTGAAGGCGTGGGTTGAGCCAGGTTGAGATCGGGACTCTCATGACCTAAGCCTGGTTCTTGCTCAAGAAACCGATCAACATCATCGGAGACGCAGCTAGTGAATGAATAAGGGAATGCTCCTTGGTCAGGAGCAGGCTGGTAGACAACAATACCGTTTCCTACTTCCTGGGGACATGGCGTTGCATTATCAGCGGGTTCCGGTGGTGGAAGTGGATAGTGGCAGAGCTTGTTGAGCCTCTGGCAGGCCATGCAGACAGGATACGAGCGATCGCACTTTTGCCGCCTTTTGAAGCATGCGTCGCACGACCTTCGACGAAGTGACATGTTACTTATCAATCTGCAGTCATTAGAGAAGCCACTCGAACTTGGGGTTTCCTTTCCAGGCGACAAGAAACGGGCGAGGTATTCCGCTTACAAATCCTTGGTACAGCACTGAACAAACCTCACTATCAAACAGCAACAAGAAATCTTCCGATCCTCCTCAACTACAGTGCTTGGCCAGAAGTTTGAAACCCCCCTCTACCACACTAGTCCAGAAGTAGTATAAATAGATTTAGTTAGTTGGCAATGTAGAGCCACATGACATTTGTTTACATAGAGGGCTGTTGCCCCTCAACACATTTGATACCATAAACTGTGACCTGACCATACTGCTTTTGGCCTAGCATGGCAGAGGGGGGTTTCAAACTTCTGGCCAAGCACTGTATGATAGACTTGGATGATAACTGGCCCTAGAAAATAAGAGGGGGGAAGTGCCTTTTGTATCCCTTCGGTTGCTGACCGCCTCCGCAGCTTCTGGATCACAGTAGGCAGGGACGGCATTCGGTTTTAAAGCCGCCGCAAGCGTCGGGTAAGTTAACCTCTAGGTAGTTACCTGGATGTCCCCTCCCCGCACCCCTATAACTTATAAGGGTAGCCCGTAGGCCGCGCCCCCGGAAGTTCGAGTACTCCCTATATACACTTTGGGCAGTTTTGTTTTGGTCTGCTCAGTTTGCCGCATTTGGTCAGTTAGCTTTAACTGTCTGTCTTGTTTGCTTTATTTGCTTTATTTGCTCTATTTGTTTGGTTTGCATTGCCTTGGCACGCTAAGGCATTTTGGGACAGTGAAATAGACTCCAGTCACCATCATCCACTCCAACTCCTCATCACCACCCATCTCCAAGTCGCAACTAGACACAGCATAACTACCCACTTCTTGCATATTCTCCCTGTCCTTCAATAGTCTTGGGATATCCACATAGCAGCCATGTCTGCATCCTTTAATCCACACCCAGTGTGTCCAATCCCCATACAGTATGATGTCTCTGCTCGGGTCAATGAACTTCGAGCCATGATCAGCAACCCGGCCATCAGTGAAGCACAAAAAACAAATTTGCATGCCGCTATCAATCTGTATGACCAAGGTGTTCTCCCGGGGCCGTCGAAATTCATCCAAGACGGCAAGGTTGTTGAGCTGAGAGACGTTGATGTTTTCCGTGCTTGGTGGTCTGAGGTGTGTTCCTGTCCCTCTCCATTTCAACGCCCATCTACTTATTCTAGTTCTCTAGGGATATGGGCAACAACTGTCATCACAGGTCGTACTGCCTGATCTGTCTTCCGGGGTGGGTGTGGTCTGAGAGAGTGGGCGCTTGCTTTGCCCGGATATCACTTCTTGAGATTGGATATATACTAAATGCACGGATGCTGAGCTTGACCCAGTCAAATTGTCAATGCTTACCTCAGGGATGATTTCAAAGAAAACACTTGAAACTGCTAATGATGAAACCCTCCACTGGACCCTATGATAGCGCTGGGATTGATACAAGAAACACTTCTTTACGGAGTCTTTTCGATTCTTGACCTGGAGACAAATACCAAGCCCTGGCCTCTTTTCAGCATTACATCCATGAACCGTCCCCCTTAAGCAGGCCGAGATGATCAAAAAATCATCACATATAATGCTAGCTAGCACTTATCGTTCTTGCTGATGTATAAAATAGGCGCTTTTGCATGCTTAACTGTTGACACGTGCCCTTGATTTGAGATTAGGCGTGTTTAATTAACAATATCTATTAATCAATATCTAGCTATCAGTGGACCCCTGTCCCCCAACCCGTCGGGACATCACTCATTTCCCAGTCAATCCTCCGCGCGTCGAGGATTTCCGCATGCTTGAGGACGGGGCTGACGACCTCCCGCCCGTCAATCCGGAGGCTCTTCACATATGGCTTTGTAGGAGCACTAGGGGCGCTGATCACTAGCGTGCGTTCCTTACTACCCTCTCCGCCTACTACTCCCCCTGTTCTCACGCCGGCGGGTAGGCGAATAGTCACCTTTTCAAAAAACGGCGCGCCAGCAACATACTCATCGCTGGCGGGGTTGACCGGGTAAAAGCCAAGCGCAGAGAAAACATACCACGCGCTCATCTGTCCTAGATCCTCGTTCCCGCTCAGCCCGCCACTTGTGTTGTTGTAATTTTCCCATGCCAGCGCCCGCACCGTCTCCGACGCCAGTTCTGGATACCCGATGGTGGAGTAAAAGTACGGCACATGGTGACTGGGCTCGTTGCTGTGCTCATTATGCCCTTCCTTGAAATATGTATCCATTCTCGTTCGCATTTGCTCCCGGCCACCAAACAACTTGGCCAACCCTTCTACATCATGCATCACGTCAAAGGTATATACCCAGTCGTTGCCCTCCGTCCAGCCCCATTCGCGATTCGCCCATGTGCCATTGGCATTGCGCGCCTGCATGAAACTTGTCTCGTTGTTCCACAAGTTGGCGTAGTTCATGCTGCGCGATAGCAGCGCCTGGGCTTCTTCTTCCTCGCCTACATGCTGCGCGACGACCGCACAAGCGTAGTCGTTGAAGGCATAGTCCAGCGTGCGGCTCGCCGACTCGGCCCACCGGTCATTCGGCACCCACCCAAGATCCATATACCCAGTGAGGCCCGCGCGCGCCTCGTACGGGGTGTCAGGCTCACGGTCGTAATTGAGAAGCTCCGTGTCCCTGTCCGGTGGTGTGTAAGCATCCTTTTTAACAGCAGCCCACGCCTTGGCGACATCAAACCCACGGAACCCACGCTCGAGTGCATTGGCTAGCACGACATCTGCGTTCGTCGCGATCATGATGTTCGTCTCGACAAGATTTGCCCACATGGGCAGCCAGCCGGACCAGTCGAAGATGCGCAGCAGCGAACGCATCATGGAATTGATGCGCTCCGGCGCGAAGATGGTCAGGAGCGAGTGCTCTGCGCGATATGTGTCCCATATCGACCATGACTGGTAGTATGAGTCGTTATCTGTGTGCACACTATCCGTGTAGCCCGAATAGTAGATCCGCGGTGCGTCTTTTTCGCAGCTTGTTGGTTCAGAATAGTCGTTTGGATATTGAAGGGCGTGGAAGAGGCCTGTGTACCATATCGTCCGCGGATCATGTTCTGTATCTGTCTCATTGACACCTTCGATGGTCACGCGATCCAGATACCCGAGCCAGGCGGATTTGAGGTTTTCGACTGTATGCTCAAATGGCGTGCCGTCCGGTATCTCGATGTCGAGATTCTTGCGCGCCTGTTCAATGCTGACGTATGAGACGCCAGTGCGGATCTCGACTCGTGGTGTGCTAGTTCTGAACTTGACATATGCACCGGAGAAATTCCCAGTGATTTCTTTGACACCATCTGATACGTTTGCGCCCATCGTAACCCCGTACGAGGCGAAGGGTTCTGAGAATCGAGAAACGAAGTAACCCTTGAATGAGGGCGCGTGGTCCGGCCCTAAACGGTAGTCCTGACGCTCTGGATTGAAACCAGATATCTCGCGCCTTTCAACGTCAATCTGGACATGTCCAGTCCAGTTTCTGCGGGTAGCTTGGAGAAATATGTACGGGTCAGCCCGGTCCTCTTCCCCCTGACCATATTCGGCATTATCTGCGAAATCAACCCGAAGATGTCCAACATGCGCAGAAGCAGACATTGCCACCTATTTAAACACCTCGTTAGCGCTGGCTAAGCGGTACCGACGTAGAAGTTTGGGCAGCCTGGACACAACTGGCTTGGTGAACTTTGCATCAAACCCGTCCTCTGAGGCTACTGTATCTTTAAGCACCCCCGATCTTCCGATGCCTGAC